>JAQGAK010002147.1:0-22729 GCA_034696945.1 Lipothrix lubbocki
CCCACGGACCCACGGACCCACAGACCCACGGACAGACATGGCGCTATGCATTAGGTTCGCTACGCGACCCTAAAAATATGTATATATACAAACGAATATATTCGTGTGCAGTATACACTGCACACAATAAAATAAATATTATAATAAATATATAATATAATAATAAATGAAGCACAAGCACAAGTGTAGCACAGTTAGGTAGGACTTCTGCCCAATGCACTACAAACGGAGAGATGTAGCAGCAAATAAGGTGGAGAGCAACTTACACAAACTATTTTCTTTTCGTAATTCCTTTTTTAGTTTCAATTAGGAATTCCCCAAAATTCAAAATTCCCCAAAATACGCACAATCCTACACCTCGCCAACACTTCACTCTATTTTCCCAAATAATTCTCAATGGGACAAATCCCCAAATCCAAAATATTGACAAAATTCAATAAAAATAAATCTCTTCTAAAAGAAGAGAGATACATATCCAAAATCCCAAAACACAAAAATAGAGCGAAAGGCGAAGGTCTAAAAATGACTGTAGCCGATGTACCCTGAAAGAACTGAGCCTCGTGGTTTTACAGTCCACGCCTTTGTAATTGCAGGTGGGTCAACCCCACAAAAACGTCAATTGCACGACGTGCAAAAACCACTTTGCCAGGTCTAAAGGAAAATATACAGAAAAGAGGGAACTACAAAAGTTGGTAGAAGGTAATCAGGTAATTTAAATATGCGCACACAATAAATAGGGAATTCACGTCCCAGACAAGTCCAATCATCAAAATATGCAATATAAAACTCCATAATTCCCTCTACTAAAAAGTACACAAAATAATGCTCTGAATATGAGCTCTACTATTTGAGAAATTTCTTCAATTCTGTTCATGAGCATTTTTGTCGTCGAAGTCAAAAGAATTGGTAATCAAAACTCGATTTCTATTTTAACTAGGCGAAGTCGAAAAGACATTTTTAAGGGCGGCGTCAGCTCCCCTTATAGAATGACCTTTGTCCGTACGTCCGGCGACAGGATATAACAAGAACGCATGGACCGATTGCGACCACATTTTGTGTACTTACTCTTTGGATATTAAGTGGAGTCGGTATTGAAATTGGGCAAAATCGGTTTTTTAGATTTGTTGAAAAAAATTATCAAAATTTTGAAGTTTTTATTTTTCTATACAAGTCTTACACTAACTCGCAAACAAACAAAGCGATTTTATCCAAATGTTATATACATACTCTTGGGGTCACTAGTGACATTCCTACAAACATTTATAGAAATTGGGTGACCAGTTTTTTCGAAACAAAATCAAAATCTTGAAAATGTAAGTTTTATATGCAGTTCTAAGTTCTAATACGCAAACGCGACTAGTAACTATTTTACAATTCTGAAATCGAATTTAAATTTATTTCCCAATACATACACCACTCCTCACTCCAACCGACTTTTAACACCATGGGCGTTGGGCGCTCACGCCGCTCCTTCGCGCAAGCACTAAATTATCGCGAAGCGATGATTTTTTGTATGACAATGATTAATATATACAATGAGACTGATTTTATGTACAAATAGTGAGTTATGATTGATTGTAATCCGCTTGTTTAATAGACTTTGTGGTGCTTTAACATTAATATTGCTCACACAAAACTTTATTTCTTTGAATTCCATCAATACTAAATCTATTGTGGAAGTTGAAAAGAGTAAGCGATGCAAAAATTCATGACATATTTGATTACTGAAAACATTATGAGCCAAATAACCTTTGGGTGTGAAAGGATTTCATTGAAAACCATTTTGAATTTATTATTCAAAATACACCGGACTCTATTTATAAGAGATCTCCATATAAGATAACTCTATTTGTAAGAGATACTTTGGGTCCACATATCATACACAGTTATTTGCATACTAGCTCTCTCTATAAGAGAATTTCTATATAAGAGATTGATTTTGGTGATTTATGGCGTTCTCTTATAGCGAGAGTTCAGTGTATTACAACAATAATTGGCCAAGAGGGATTGTTCAGAAAAATTGATAACTTAATTTATCAACTCTTTAATAGCGTGAGACTCCTTTTGGACTTCGAAGCATTTACTACTACAATCGCCTAGACTCATTGTTGAGTTAAAAATTTGTGTTGACCTGCTGAACTGGACTGGGCTTGTCTTAGGAAAATTTTATTGTAAAATCTAGATTGATTAGAATAATTCCTTTTTTGCTCAACATGAAATCGGCGACGTTAGTTGTTTCAACACAGTTTTCACAATTTCAGTTTTCTTATTTATGAAAAAATATATTAATAACTTATCCATTTCTTGAACGTGTTTTTTAGATTTATTCTTTTCATGTCGACTGTTCTTCTCCTGCTTGCTGTCGAATTGATATCTGCTAGTCATAATGATCATCCGTTTTCTGACTTCCTTTCTTATGTAAGTATAGTGGCCGCATACGTTTATATTTGTCAGGTATGAACACTGGATTCTCGCTATAACAGAACGCTATAAATTACCACAATAAGTCTCGTTAGGGATCGGCCCAATTCAAATTTTTCAATTCAATCCAATTCAATTCAGCACTTGTTTAATTCAATTTACAATGGTGAATTGTAATGATTGTTTAAGGTTGAATTGAATTGAGATTCTTGAATTGCAATACAACCAATTCAAATGAGTACCAAAAAGTTACGTCAATACTCCAAAATTTTATGTTGCAAAAAAAATAATGGACTAATGTAGATAGAAAGTCGTTGTTATCTTACATTGCATGGCTTAATAACCATGCAAGTGCTTTTGTTTGATAAAAGAGCTTTTATTATTAAAAATGGCGACAATTTTCAACAACATGGCGCTGGTTTTGAATTGTTTGGATTGAATTGAATTGTAATTTTGTTGAAATGAATTGAAAAGTTCAGAATTGAATTGTTGGGTTTCCATTCAATTCATGAAAATAATTGGTTTGAATTGAATTGTTCCGATCCCCAGGAATTCTCTTATAAAGAGAGCTCATATGGATATAACTACACAATCTACTGCAAAAAGAATCCCTTACAGAAAGAGTTTTCGTATAAGGAGATCTCTTATAGCGAGAGCCTGGTGTACGTATATGTACATACATTGTATACATGCATGTATTTACAACGCCATGGTACAACCTTCGATACAGCGTAATTATTAAATTAAAATTACTCGGAAACCTAATAATTTTTTTTATTCAGTGTAGTTCACTTGGTGAGAGCTGTACTTCGCAATCGGATTGTTGCAGTCACCATTGCAAATATTTCGTATGTCGACCGCCAAGAGGATAACCCCATGAAGCTGATTGCTCTCTTTGGAAACTTATCTACGTACGTGCCTGTCTCAAAACCAACTGTTGATTCAGAGGAGACCAACCAGCATATGGGAAATAATACGAATAAAATTACTGTTAAAAATGATCCTATATAAATTATAATTTTATGTAGATACAAATTTAAACATTAGCAACAACAATTCTAAACAATATTCAAAAATTATTAAGAACAACGTTAGACTCCCTCTCTCTCTCTAGTTAAAATGTTCCGTTCAAATAAATATAATTACCTATACCAACTTTTTAAACTGTTAAATAAAATGAATGCGCAAGAAGTTCCATCCCAATCCCACAAAATAATTGAAATTCTTCAAGTGTTGATGTCAATACATAATATGCCCCCAACCCAACACGAGACAACATTTCAGCCATTGCTGATTTTCGTAACAGAAAATCGAAGTCCAAGATTTATGAAAATACTGTAGGAAATAAAGAAGAATATCCCGGAATGCTAATGCTCTACGTGGAAATATTTCCGAAACATTTTTTTTGAAATTGCTATTTTCGCGATTTTTAAAGTAAAATATTTCGAGAATGGGACGGACGTCCGGGCTGAAATTTTGTATATACGGACATTTGGAAATTCTCCAAGGAAAGCCACCGCCAAAAATCCGAAAAACCGTTTTCCGAAAGGAGGAGCTTGTGGGATTCGCGGAGACCGACACCCCCGCGATCTCCGCCTTATACATGTAGTATATGGGAGCAAAATATATAATTCAGGATTATCTCAAGAATGGGAAGGACGTCCGGACTGAATTTTTGTATTTAGGGACTCTTTGAGATTCTCTACAAGGAGCAACTGCGAAAAATTCAAAAAAGCCGATTTTTCGGTTTTTACCGAATTTTGGGAAATTGGTTTTTCGAATATTTGGCGGTGACGTCCCTTGGAGAATGTCTAAATGTCCCTAAGTACAAAATTTCAGCTTAGACGTCCTTCCCATTCTCGGGATATTCTACTTTGAAAATCGCAAAAATAAAGATTTAAAAAATTCATTACAGGCTATGTGTAACCCTTTGAGACCAGAAAACCGACTAGACGCACTAGACCTATGTAATCTTAGGTCCCATAACACATTCTGATAAAATTTTGCCGTTTCCTTCGGACTCTGCCCGGTTGATGTATCTTCCTGGTGGACAGTCTCATTATTTGATACAACAAATTTTTAATGTTATTTCTTAAATAAAACTTCTATATTATTTTTAAATTCATTACGTCAAAGAAATAGTGGGGAACAATGTGAAGTTCACTCCGGTTTTCATACAAACGCAACTTGTTGGTGTACGTTTCTAGCTACTTTTCTGTTCCCTTTTTAATGTTTTGTAGCTTAATTAAATCAATGTTTGGAAAATTCGTCGATATTTATTATTACTATTCATTAATCTAGTCTATTGTTAATACTTGAAAGATTTGAAGAACACATATTAGCTGAAATCCACGAATTGCGCTTACTCTGGACGGAATTCTATACAGGACCATGGTCCGGACCATGGTCTTTGGTCTGGTCTGGTCTTGGATTTCGGACCGGACCATTGGTCTGGTCCTACAATTTGGCTCAGACCAATGGTCTGGTCCGAAACCCAGGACCAGACCAGTCTCATAAAATGGGGATCAGACCAGACCATTGGCATCACTACTCCGTGCAAAGAATCAGTATCAAGAATACGCGGAATCCCATCAGGTTCGTATTGCGCTTAGTCCTCCCGGTCATGTTGGAGCAAAGCTGTAGCGATAGGCCAAGTTTAAAATCCATGGGGATAAAATCCGCCCTAGTGATATTCATCTGGTCCTTTATGTACAGCATCATTCGCGATGGCACCAAAGGCTTCTTATTTTCATCCTTGACCAAGTCCGTCAAGCCCGACGCGCCGGAAACTTTTGAAGCCATTTTGTCCCATAATCAAGTGATGGTGACTACCGCTTTCTACAATGTTCAAGGATTTATGGAGACGGACTTGATCCAGAAGAAAATCCGACAGTACCTTCATCACGGCGCGGCAAGCTATAAACTTGAAGCCACGATCCGAAGATTTAATCGTAGTCTGACACGATCCAATTTCAGTGTGGGGGAGTTGGCGTTCTACCAAAATGTGGATACTGGCGGGAAATTCAAACTGTTTAAAGGAAACGAGAGCCATTTTTATTTCGCGTCAAAATTAGAATTACAAGTTTATTCTTCGTGGATTCAATTAAGATCCGATATGACGCAAGTGGTTCATGGTCGAGATGTACACACCGCTGTATTTTTGGACCGACTCCCATTTGTCCTCCAGCGGAACTTCTTCTCCAGGCATTTCACCCAGTTAATGTTCCAAATCCAAGAATCGGGCTTGTGGTCCTTCTGGTCGGAGCATTTGGAGGCGATCGTTAAATGGGTTCAGCTCAAGAAATTCATTTACTTACAATCCCATGGGAATGTTTCCTGGATTGGGACACCATTTACTTTTAATCCTCATGCTAATAATATACGAGCGGATTTTAATATATTTCATTTTGTCTGGGGTCCGATTAAGCCGATTCCGAGATTTTGGATATTGGGCATGAAATCTATGTACATTTGCTTTATTTTCCTTTCGCTTGGTTTAAGCATTTCCACTGTTATTTTTCTGATTGAATTTTCTGTCAGTTTTTGGAAAGACAGCCGTAGTAGTAAATGCACATCGAGATGTGTCGGGAAACTTTACATCCATCATCCCACACCAAATATTAGGCTTTATGGACGTGGTAGACAAAATGCGTGGTGATTTTATGTAAATGAACAGGACTTATAAGTGTGAATAAACTTAAAATGAAAATTTAACCACGTATTTAATTAGTTAATTAGGGTTTCGTCGTTGAAGAGGCAAATATGAACATACACTTTTTGAAAATGTAACTTGAAAACTTTTGAAATATCCGGTTATCAAAATTTTGTACACAGTTTGTCTTCTGGGATTTCTTGCTTTGGCTCCACCTAACCATAGAAAATACATTTTAGAAAGGCATTTCGCAAAATTCAAATTTCATACAATAATTCAGAATTTTCAGGTCAAGCTTGCTCTGAACCTTTCTAGCGAGGATTATGACCGTGGAAAGGCCGACGCGGACGGCCGAAGGCATCTCTGACGTTGGAGCTGGTTCATACCACGGAGCAAACGTCTCAGCAATGAATTCCCTTAGGCCACTCATTTGATCTGGTGAAGCGCCAGAAACCCCGACAGACAGTACGAAATCTACAAAAGCATTTATGGGTTTAAACATGCATTAAAAATGCATTTAATATAACATAACCCTTGCTACGGAAATCACGTCCATTTGATTTACCAGCAGTAATTTGGAATTAATTATGAAATTTTACCAATAATGCCGTCCTTGTTTTCGTAAACAATCGAGCGCTCAAACTTTGTCAATCGTAAGACTTTGAAACCATTATTTTCAAATAGGGTCCTGGGATCCGTAAATAGTTCCACTCCTTCCGGTGTGTTTGGTGTATCCGCGATTCCCTTTTTGAAAACCCAAAAGACGAGCGTACGAAAAATGATTTTGACGAATTATTATATAGTTATAACAAATGTTGTGTATGGTACAGTGATAATATATTCTATAAATCATTTAAATTATCCGCTACACAAGATTACTAACATGGAATAAATGACCAAAAACCGGGTCTTTCTTGGCTGCCCACATGTGAGGAAGAAGTTTACTCAAATCAAAGAAATACACTCCAATTTGTCCGTTGAAGTTTAATAGCTTATGGAAATTCTGCAAAGTTTTTCTGTGCATATAAATCATCAAAATTTATTTTTACAAATGCTATTTAAAATACTGGATATTAATTACTCAAAAACAATTATTAGAATTTAATTCCATTATTTATTATTGAAAATTATATATAATTATTATTACGTTTTGTCAGGAATCCACTGCAATGAATGGAGAGCAAATATTTTGTTTAAACTTCCACGAAATTCCATATTTTCTTTATCGATATTCATGACGTTGTAGTCAATGCGAGGATGAGGATAAATTTTCCAGGCAATGTCCACTGCGGATTGAGAGATATCTACAGCCAGAATAATCGATTCTTTCCCGCTCGTCCGCTTGTCAATATTCTTGAGCAGAATATTCTTAGTGACCAGGCCGGAGCCACAGCCAAAGTCCAGGATGAATTCATTTGGGACCCAGCGCATTTTGGACGTTAGAAACGGAATGAAGTTCATCGCATCCTGCAAGGTTTGGATGCTGACGCCATCGTATGTTACTTCGTCGTTCATTTTGGTTGACTCTTCGGTGTTCAGTTTTGCTTGGTGGGTTGGAAAAATTAGCCTATTCAGTACTAAGCGAAATGTTTTAGGTAATAACTGAAAAGATAAATTCAGATCTTTATTTTAAAATATAAACGGAATTCAACGCCGACATTAAATATGCTACAGCAATACTGTCTAAAACAGAAATAATAATATTTACGGAACTTCCTTGAAAATATATGTCAACCAGATGTTCCAACTTTTTGTTTGATCTACATAGATACCCAAGGGAACTTTGTAGAGTATATAATGGGCATTTAGTCATACTATCAGTCATATTATTTGTTTTTCCCAACATGTTGTCACACCTTGCTATGAAAGCTACAATTTTTGATGACACAAAAAATGTCATGCGTGCTCATACACAACAGATTTTTATCTTAACATGGTATTCTGCAGCAAAATTGTATGATACTTCTATGACCTCATTTCCCATATTTAATTTAGAGCTATGACTCATTAAAATCCCTAACATTTTAGTTTCAATGTTTGTAGAGGTAACCAATACCTCGTTGATAATCGATACCTGGTTTCAATGGCAATACGAATTAAAATTAGCAAAATATCGACATTCAAGATACGTATATGTACAGCGTCGTCAGTAACATTTCAAATTTCCTTTCTCATACATCGTTGCCGCCCGTGTTTGGCTTGAACTAAGTATGGGTCTGGTAGAGAATTCATTTCAATTGAATGACATTTTTAGATTCTCGGTTGGGTGCTGTGGGAAATTTATCATTCATATCTTTTGTAATTGTTGACGAATTTTCATAAGGTGTAATTACCTGCATTCAAACTTTCCACAAGGATATAAACAAAATTTAATTATCTGTGTATTATTATAATCTATATATGATTTACATGTTTTTGGGCAAGCAATTTCCGAAAAAATGTGTCGACCACGAATGTCGCCTGATGAAAATACATAAAATGTTTATATTTCGCGTTCTAGTATCATTTTCGCAAAATTACGAATGAGTTGTTTTTGGTCAGAGAACATAACCTATACACTAATCAATTAACAGATCAATTTTCATAAACCAGTTAGGAGTACTAATCAATAATCATTATTGAATAATGAAAGTAAAATCAGTATTATTAATAGTACTGTATTCTTTTACTTTTACGACATCGCGCACCAAACCGTAATCTTTTAGCTTCAACCTATGAATTAAAAAAGAGGCTTGCAGCAAAAAGCTCTCACGGCAGGACAAATGACTACTTCCCAGATTGCAAACATCCGGTGGGAAAACATGTATCAATAAAAAGCACACTGTCAATTACCATTAGATATAAATAACGTTTTAAGAATAATAACTTCTTTTTTTACGTTCAATCCAAAGTATATGCTTGAGAGTCTTTCGGATCTCTTCTGTTGCTTCCAACTTAGAAACAGATATTAGAAAACGGAATGAGTCTCAAGAAAATGAAAGAATCACACATAATCGACGGCAGAGCTTACAAATCATTTAAACTGCATAGTTTTGACATAAGTTGTTCCATTAACACGGATCCTGTATTTCGCTTCTCTACGTTAAGCATCTGGTCCTTGCTTTTGTCAAGTAACGAATTTAGTTATGAATTGAGACGTTCAAACACTTTTTTGATAGCTCTTGGTTTGGTAAAGACATCTAACTTTGACACTTTATTTACTCAAATGATTAGGAAGCTTAATATGTTGTCATCAGTGAGAATAACTTGAAAAGCTAATAGTAAAGAAATTCAAAGTTTTTTGCCATTTTTCTACATTTGTTGCTGATTTAGTTGCTAGATGTTCTGTCCAAAGCTTGAACCCATTTAATGGGAAATACGGTTCTCCATGGTGTTTGTGTAAATTTAAAAGCTTCGCTTTTAATGACAACAACAGCCGTAAATGGATAGTACCACAAATGTGACCTGAGGACTGAGACTTCATGGAACACTTGACTACGCTGGCAAATAACCTGTGTGACCCATCAAACTAAGAGCAAAGCTTTATGGTAATTAATTGCCTGAAGACTACTGTAATTCATTTTTTAAAACTGACTAACGCACTGATGATACTTTCAGGCCAAAATATCTCTCCTGAAAATTTAAATTATTGTGAAAAACGTCTAACCGGTTTCGTTCGCCTACCACAAGATTTGTATGGTTTAGAAGTATAGACTTTTAATAAGCACATATTATTACATGTTACCCAGTGTGTACACAACTGGGGTCCTTTGTGGAGCTACTCTGCGTTCAAATTTTCAACAGTTTTTTAACTAAATCATTTAACGGAACTCAAAAAGTAATAATTACTAAGAAACGACAACCAGGAGAATCCTCCTGCAGCACAGGGTTCAGAACCTGCTCCTCCTCCACGCGTGGTTTTAAAAATGAGCATTACAACTATTATTATTCACATAATATGACTATTATATTATTATTTTAATTCATTATTTAGGTACGGCTACCAAAGCCGGTTTCAAAACTGAAGGAGACATATACCACGACTGCACCTGTAGCCGGGACTTCTTAGGATTGTGCTGGATCGACTGCATCTGTGGCTGGGGGTTCGAGGGATTCTGCCGGTTCGTCCAGGGTTTCTCCTAAGACTTCTAAGGTTTCTAAAACTGCTCGGTCAACAACGGCATCCAAGAAGGTTTCGAAACTTACTAGCCGCCAGAAGAGGAGGAACTCCAAGAAGGCGTAGAAGAAGTCCAAGAAATCCAAAAAAGACACGTCCCATGATGATGATGACGAAGGGAGCGGCTCATATGATGACCCTGGTGAGCAATAACTTGTAAAGTTGTATGTGCACGGTAAGGTTTTGAAACCGATGCTAAATTTAAGGTGAAATGAAAAGAAGTAGATTATGAATTCTGTAATAAAAATATGTATTTCTTGTAATTGGTTTTGAAACCTGCACCTATTTTTCGTATGTTAAATGAATAGCCATTGATATATACTTAATAAATTATTGATGTAAGGTATGAATGAAATGAAAATCCGTAGGTTATAAATTGTCACATAACAATATGTATTTCTTGTACATTGGTTTTGAAACCTGTATTAATTATCAAACCTAAAAAAGTATATATACAATAAATCAGTAATGCTACCAATATATTATGAAAGTGTGTTCGTATTTATTATCATAATTTCATATAGTGCATTACAATACATCCGCTGTGGTTTCGAAACCACGAAATCATGCACATCATGCATCAAGTCATTTTTATATTAGGAATAAACTAGTAACACAATCCACTACGAGGTTAAATTCTACGACTAACCAGGTTTTGAAACCACAAACGAAATAAAATAACAAAGTTATACAAACAACATAATAACAGTAATCCATCCAACATAAAAACGGACATACCTGGTCAACCCTGTAAGTACCCACAAACATTAGGTTTCAAAACTATCTAATAATAAATACATAACAAGTCATAAAGTATTTGTACAATAGGCCAAGGGGCGGGGGAAAAAAGTTGATTACCGCGTAGTCCACAATGTAATAATATTTATATTCTGCGGGGGGAATTATAAAATTTAAAGACTAGGTTCTGGAACCTACAAAGCTATAACACTAACAACTACGGAATGAGACATTGAAAAATATGAAAATCATTGAAAGAATGTAATGATATTTAGATTCTGTGGGGGTTGTCGTTTAATTATTACAAAAATTAATTCGGAAATAAATCTGGGTGTTATTAAGGCATGAAATTTTGGGTGTACAGATTTTACCAGCGACATATCAACGAAAGTTTTTGACTCCATTTTATATGGTCGGGGATATTTAAAAAAAGCGGCGAAAACCCATGATAACATTAGGTTTCTTGGAGCTTCTGAAAAATATTCACTAACACAAAAGGTGCAGAATAAACTTTTAGGTTTTGGAATAACTAAAACATCAGGATATGGTTTTAAGAAATGCATTTTAAGCGGAAAAGTTATTCATGTTGCGATCAGAACACAAGAGAAGCAATTCCATTATTGGTATGAATAACAACAAAATTTGGGTTCTACGAAATTGTTTGTACATTCAACAGCTTGATGGCATCGGTTTCGCTGTAGTTTTAAGTTTACATGCCATTTAAAGTGCCGTTAATTCCTATTTAGCTAATGTAAACAGGGCTGAGGATTGTAGAACTGTTGGAAGCTGATATTGTCATTAAACAGAAATTCATAACTGTATACAATAAGTAATAGTCTTAAAGGTTTGATTCGATTGCCTTACATAGTGGAAATGAAATGATCATTTTTGAGAAAAGAAATAAATTAAAATTAACTATGAATTATAAGGTTGGTACAATGTTCCTCGGCATTTGAAATCACACACGTGATAATGATAAGTTACCATGCATATTTTTTGGGCGCACAATTGTGCACGAAATGAAGGTCCGGAAACTTTGCCTGTCCCTGCGCACAATTGTGCACATAATTCCGAACAAATTTTTTTCCGTACGGGTTAACAGTAGTGGCTTAACATCCCAACTCTCTATGTACTGAGATACACCCCATTCGCAAGAAAAACTAACGTTACTCATCCATGATACAGTACACTTCTTAATTTTCAATTTTTTACGTAGTCGTATCTATTTAATGTTATTTTATGTTAAGACGTTGAAGGATATTAATTAATATTAAGGATATTAAGATCCTCACTGTCGATCCAATGGTATACAGTATATATGCATCACTTATGTGAGTACAAAATAACATGTTGCCTTTTGATATTTTACATCTGATTATGTAACTTGTTTACCCGCAAATGTCGTTAGTAATTTTTTTCGTTTCCAGATGTTGAGGAAATGTTTCTTGAAACACCTCACAAAAAATCGCTTGGTTGACGCATACCAAATGGCCACTTCATATCTAGAGTTTGACAGATCTCAAGTATTTGCCTGACCTAAAATCCTGAAGTTAAATACACTTTTCATAGTCTCTGATTGGGAAATGTTTAAAAATATTATTCAATTTTTGCATTTTTCTGCGCTCCTTCTACAGAAATGAACTCGATCAAAATAAAAAGTTGTTGTTTAATTGTGAATTGCTAGACCCTAAAACAGTTTCCTAATTTAATTTATTTTGTGTTTTATTAATATAAATACGTAAACTTAGTTAATTTTTTACAAACCACAAGAAAATGAAGCTAATTTTAATAATTTCCCTCCTCCTCGCCCATTATTCCTTGGGAATTAATCTGCCCATCAGCTTTTCAAGACCATCGCTTCCCCTCTTTTCCAATAAGTATTTGCAACGAGAATCCGAAAATGTTTCGCAATCTTCAGAAGAGATGGACAATATTCCTGAAGATATTCCGCCAACACAGAAACCCGCCCCGAATCCAAATTTAGTGGGAACAATCGGAACAACGGAAAAATGGACTTTGATTAACCCGACTGAAGAAAGTTCAACCGGTGGTAGTGATGTGGAAGTAAGAGGAGCATCATCGGATGAACATCTCGAAGAAATCCCTGAACCGACATTAATTCCAGTCACTGAAACAATTCTTACTTCTCGCAGCCCAGAAACTAAGGAAGATTACGAGAGAAAATTGGCTTCAGTGTTGGAAAACATACGGAAAATCCTCCCTGCATTAGTTCAACTCCAAGAAAATATGACGGATTTACTTGTCCGGCCGTCTGAAGGAGAATTGTTATTATTAGAAGAAATTCCAGTAGTAGAAAGTTCAAAAATTAAAACCGCAGTTGTTGAAGATATTCCCCACTCCTTCCAAGATTTTTCCTTCATCCCGCAGCCCAATTTGACGGCCCCAATTGATCGAGAATACGTTCGAAATCTTCTAAATTCTCTAATTTCCCATGGAAATTCATTTGAGAACCTGACAAAAATCATTCAAACTATCTCGCCGGAGTCGCAATTAATAGCGTATGATGAATTGAATGATGTCGTCATGGAAAATGCAAAAAAGGAAGGACGATTGGACATTTTAGAAATGTCGTGTCTTCTTTTTGGAAAACCTCGGCTGGACAGTATAACGGTCAAGAATATTTTCTACGCTCAGACAATCTTCCCTTTGTTCTTCCAAGGAGAGCGGACAATTTCCCTGGAAGCCCGGACACGGTCCGATGGGATCAAGAATTTTTACTTTGACCGCAAAAAAATCCATTTTGGGATATCGGATGACAAGGATGAAATTGCAGAACTTGGGGTTTATTTCCAGTGGAAATTCTTACCCGTCAAAGATGGTTCCTGCCATTTCCTTTTGGTGGACTCCGATTCAAATTTCTTGGTTGGCGTCGACGTGACTCGCAGTGAGAAGTCTCCACTTTTGGCAAAATTCATCCTTGGGGTGGCCAGTCTGGACGATGGGCAGTCCGATTACAAATTCCAGTGGAAAATTCATATCATTCGGACAAAGGATCAGGAACAGGCATTTATATTGCTGGCCAATCGGGAAACACACTTGGCCGTGGAGTGGGCGGAAGATGAAGAAGTGATTTTGAATGCAGTGGATTTTACGAGCGATCAGCAGTTATGGAATTTTTAGACGCTGATTTTTTTCGAGGCTTTATTTAATTTTATAAATTAAATAATATTATAAAGTAATAATTAATGAGAAATATTTATTATTATTATTCATAGATTTGATTTGTACTCGTTGGTTTTAATAATTATAAAATAATAATAATATTTGAAAATATTAAAAATAAAATAATTCTATCACTATGATGTTCAAAAATTATTTGATTTTGATTTTTGAATATATTTAGTGTAAATGCATTATTTAACAATACAGCCATAGCGCAACGTTTACAAACGTTCTCTGTCGAAATAAATAAAGCCGACTCTGGACAAAAAATCCAGAAAAATTTCATTTTTGACCTAAAGATGGCGGCTCTAGATTTGCTGGAAAATTCACGCTTTGCTGCTGGAGCTCCTCAATCCTCCCATCCCATAGCAATAACAGCCCATAATAGGGGAATAGTGAGAATGAAATCAACGAGAGCCCTTCGCTCCTCTTGAAGCTGAACAGTCGTCATAGGGGAAAAAGGAAAAATTACTTTATAATGTACATAGGTATACTTACGTACGGAACACCATTCAGGTTTAACTTGCTAAAAGCTGTCGATCATCTCAACTACTATTACAATTTCCCCAAAACATACAAACTTATTCCGTATAATTCCACTTTCTCATCCATTAAAATCCCAAATTATTCCAGTGCTTATAATTCCGTGATTATTATCACAATCGAGCCACAAACCATTAAAGTTCATATGTGCCAGCGTCTATATGTAGATATTAAATGAAACGACTGGGGGATTTTAACACACAGTAAAAGGCAAGGCCAGAGAGACAAAGCTTGAATTTAAAAAGAAAAGCTGGATTTTCCAACCGGCTGTCATCATGTTCCCCGTTAATTTCCCTTTTTTACTCAGCTTACTATACTATACATATTAGTAGACATGTTAAATCAAATTTCCATGGAGGAATTGACAGGTGAAATCTCTGTACTCTGTGTTTATACTACACAACTCACACACACACACAAACTAACTTGTTATTGATACCCGACTATTTGACAAAAACCACATTTTCATTTTACAAGCTACTGCTATGTATATACAAAAGTACGTGATTTTGAACCATGAATTTAAAAAAAATCGTTTAATTTTTGGGAATAAAAAATTAGGTATATAGTCCATCTTTTCACTAGTAGATTCAAAATATAAAAGGATTCAATATACTATTTCATATTTCCCTGTATGTAATTATTACACATGAAGTAAACGACAAGCAAACAAACCTGTCAGCAATGGAGAGGCGAAATGAAGAAGCCCGTGTAACCATAGAAGCTGCTGCAATTGCTTCCGTCCGCCTAAAAATTCCAAGCTGCAGCAGTCCACGTGTGTAATCTTCTTTTATAATACATAATACTAATAAGTAATTATTATTATATAGGAGATTGATAGAAATAATATAAGAATCAACAGATTTTCCAGATTTGAGACTCATCAAACACAGCTATTAGCTCATCACTTGTCAACGCAGATGAGATTTGGTGTGTGAAAGGAATTAGTACTTTGGATTTATTCAACCAATTATTTAATACAATGTAATCATTATTCATTCTCCCCTCTTCTGCCCATAAGCAGGCGTCCGGAGCGGAGCTGATTTTTTGTTGATTTTTGGTTAATTTCCCCCTTTACGTCAACTGACGGCCTGGTCAAATATTTATTTATTTTTTATATAAAATCTTCCCCAGTCAGAGATCTATTCTCCCATAAGGAAATTGGTATAAAATAATTGTATTTTATTACACAAAGTATTTATTCTTCTATAAGTAATTTTTTTTTAAATTTCGAGTGAAAATTTATAATTTCTGTACTTTTGTTTCAGAACTGTAAATATACAGCGGACGGATCTGTATTTAAAATTATTACTCAAGCCCAGTAATGTTGTTGTATGTAAATAAATAGAATACAAAAAAGGAAAATTTTATTTTTTATATTTTAATTTGCAGCAGAGGAACCGGATTCTAAGGATGCATTTTCTGCATTTCCCGCTTCGAATATTAAACACACTCAGTAATTTAATTTACAAATAAAAATTCAAAATAATGCTTGAACAGGATAATTACAATGGGCATTTATTTAAATGCTTTTAATTGCACAGCATTTCCCATGTAATTCCCGTCCATTTAGTGACCCAAAGTTGGGGGCCTCGCTTCTCAAAGATTGACGTATATAATTATTACACAGGAGAAGAAGCAGATCATTTTAAAATAAAAAAAATGGGCTTTGCTATTTAATAAAAAATGATTCTCTGGATTCTCATATTAATATGTACAAGCGATATATTGTTATATTATAGCTTTATAAAATGCTGCCGTACAATTTCTGCTGGAGTAACATGCGTAAGAAATTCTTCAAATCCAGTTCAAAATCCCATCATCATCATAATCAGACAAATACTATTTTGAAGTACGCGAATCTATTATTATTATCTTTTATTAATGACATATGCACTCGAACTATAAATAATGATTTTTCAGCATATTATGATGTCACCTTTATATAAAGATTGTAAAACCATTGCATCACGCTTCCCATTACAATTAATTATTACAAAGTCATAAGATTCGGATTCCGGAGGTGAGCAAAGTTCAGAAAGTGCGGTTCGCCACGAGTTGCTTGATTAATTGTTAATTGCGATATTAATTGGTAGAATGTAATTGACTGGAACAATTATTATGTACTAAGGAGTGTATTAATTGTATCGTCTGCAATGTTTAAAGCGGCGTCTGCACAATAAAAGTCCTATATCAGAATTATTCTATAGAAATTTTAAAAGCTAAGTACAACTTTTAGTACAAGTGCTAACACTTGAAAGTTCTCGACCAAATATAGATTTAGAGCCTCTTGACTCTTATGTTTGTCAACTGTGTAGTAAAATTCATACTTGAAATAATTCCGCGACTTGAAGTTCGTCCGTAAAATTAATTGTCCATCTGGAATTTACATGGATAATGTACATCTACCTTCGGTGGAGATGCAAAGGGAGCTACTACATGTCTTCATCTATGTGCGGTTTTTACCTGCAAAGTAAGACATCCACCATTATTTTAAGTGCAAGGTATCCTCACCTATATTCGCCGTAAATCTCCAAAAGATTTCAAATGCTCGCGCCATACATAATGCAACATGACGACCAATCAGTATCACGGGCTTAAAGCTAGTTAATTTACAATTGCCTTGCAGTTGAAATTTTAAATACAAAAGCTCTCGCCGTTTTTAGCAGTTTTTAAAATGCAATTTGCACTGAATTATCTCGGTGGTGGATAGCATTTAGGCTGAGTAGATGCATTTAGGTTCACATGAAGATAACCCACTTTGCATCTCCACCGACGCTATGCATTATTTATTATTTCTGTACATAGCACATCGTCGGCGAAGGATCCGGAAGTACCGATTTCTATACCTTCAACGTTGAAATTGGTACTTTTGAATACCTCGCCGACGATATGTAGTGTTTATATAATAAATATGAGATAATGTAAATATTTATAAAATCATTAATATAAAATATTATCATACACATGATCTGCTGCTGAAAGGAACAAATATATGTGTCAATCAGAAAAGTCTCATTGACAATCCCATACTTGAAATAAATAATTGAGTCACACATTCGAAAAAAAAACGTTGGCTGGTTTGGTACAATCAATTGAAATGAATTCCGCATTCAAGTATATGTGTATAGGGATGTTGAACATGAGGAGAACATGTGCCCCGCAGCATGATTATAATATGTAAATATACCTTTTGTTTTAGTAGCTGAAATACTAATTTTATATTTTATAATCAGTGTTGTAGCATAACCATAATTTATGTAATGAAAATGATAAGTAAATATCATGCCATACAACAATGCTCATATTCTTTCACGTTGTAAAGTCCGGTCATATGCTTCAAGTGTGTTTAAATGACTGCAATTTCGACCTTCCAAGTTCCTTGAACATGTATAAACTTTTAGTTCTAACCCAAAGGTATTTTACACTCTTGAACATCGAATTTTGGTCCAATAAGTTGGAATTTCCCATTGAAATGATAAAACGTTTTCTATTGTACTTACATTGTAGAACAGTCCCGAAGCCCAATATTATGCCACGTTTATTGCGTAATTTCCCCACTTGAACAAGTGTCAACCGGTACGGATCACTTATCTTTGATTGTGATAAAAATTAATTCAATCGCATATAAAAGACACGCAATTAACGTGTTTATATTTAGTTTATTCTTTGTAAGCGCATGAAGCTTTAAAGGATTTACTTTATTTTAATTTTTTGATTATTTTAATTTGAAATATTTGTATTCATTACAAATTTAATAATAAGATTTAAATTCGAAATTAATGCCATTTAATTTTATGATTTAACAATGAATTTCAATATGCAAATTACGGCGCTATATTTAGTTTTAATTGTTGCTGCTTCCTGGAATGCTCAGGCGCGGTACATTGATCCCAAGGAGGACGCGGGTAATTTAAAATAAAATAACTTGCTTAATTTATATATTAAAAAAATATGAAAAAGAAATTAAATTTAGATATAGAGTTGGGTAGATTATATCATGTAAAATATGGAAATTAATGAATGCAAATAAATCATTTATTTAAATTACATAGATTTATTATTTATATAATTTTTTTTATATTTTATTTTTCTATTTATTTATATGATTTGATTTTTTTATTATTTATTTTATTTATATTATTTTTTTTAAGTATATTATATTTCATTATACTATTTTATTTTATTAAAATTATTATTTATTTTATATTAATGCATTAAATAAATTATTGAAATATTTAAAAAGATAAATAACAATTTTTGATTAAATATTCGGACTTTTGCAGAACTGGAAAACTTCCAGCGAACGGCCTTTATCGGACCAGGTTACCAAGTCACCTGGGACGTTGACTTCGAAAATGAGCTCGTGACCTTTGAACTTCAGGTCAAGACTAAAGGCTACGTCGGTTTTGGCTTCAGTCCGGATGGCAACATGGAAAATTCGGATGTGATCATTGGAGGGGTTAACGATGACAAAAGTGAATATTTCGATGTGAGTTTTGAATTTTCATGCTAATGCGATATTGAGCTTTTTTAAAGATTTATTTCCAGAAAATATTTAAAATTATGACCAATATTATACATACGACTGGGCATTAGATTTTAATTAATTTTGAACAAATTTTTTTACAATTGACAAAAATATTTATTTGAATTTAGCTGTGAAGTAAATTATAACTTTTGTTTCCAGGATCGATTCACAGAATTTGACCAGCAACCTCCTGTCGTTGATACACAACAGGATTACACAAAGATTGACATCCGTGAGGAAGGGGAATTGACAACTTTGAAATTCAGTCGAGCTTTTGATACTAAGGATACTTTACAGGATCGAGTTATTAAGGTATAAAAAAAATATCTAAATAGTATTTTAGAATTGTACCAACAATTTAAATTTATAAAATGAGATACATTGTTGATACATTATTGTTACGTTAAAATGATTAAAAATTTCAGGACGAGAAAACGTTTTTTATCTGGTCAATTGGCACGTCGGACGACACAAGTAAGGAACACCAGGCTCGGGGTTATTTCATTGTAAATATTCTGGAACCTCCTCCTTCGGAAGATGAAACTACGATTGAAGGTAAATTTCCTGAGAATTAATTAATTATTTCGTTTAGATTTAATTTGTGGAAATGATTTCCAGTTTTTAATTGGAAATTAAATATTTATACTCATATGACCGTTGCAAATGCATTGTTTTATTTCTAAATTAATATTACTTTTATTATAATTTTTGTATTTTAATTCGTATAGCAACTGATCCCAAAGAGGATTTCATTCGAACGATGAAACTGTCTGAAAACTTCACCGTCACTTGGCAAGTCCTGTTTAAAGAGCAGAAAGTCATTTTTGACATCGAAGCTCTAACTAAGGGCTACGTTGGCTTTGGGATTTCACCCAGTGGGACTATGACCCCCGCAGATTTGATTATCGGCGGTATTAAGGATAACCATGTGCCCTATTTTGATGTAAGAAATTTATTTTATTCAATTATTAATTATTCGATTTTCTATGTAATGTACGTAATAGTAAAGTACGGCTTTGATTTTGAAATACTGATGTTGCGGCTCTGCTTTTTATAAAAGTGATTCAAAAAAGGAATATATAAAATTATTTTATATTCCATTTTGCAGGACCGACATGCCAATGGCCACTCAACCGATATTGACACTTCTCAAGACTGGCAGCTGCTCGAAATTCGTGAAACTTCCACGTCCACGTTGCTGAAAGTTGTACGAGATTTTGATACTGGGGATGATGCTGAAGATATCCCAATCGTTGTAAGACTTTTATTATTTTTGTATTAAGTTTTGTATTAATTTTTGTATTAATTTTTGTATTAATTTTTGTATTAATTTTTGTATTAATTTTTGTATTAATTTTTGTATTAAGTTTTGTATTAATTTTTGTATTAATTTTTGTATTAATTCGAAATGCTTAATTAGTTACGTTATTAGGAATGCATACTTGAATGATGTAGATGATAATGGATAAGCGTGTCATCAGGATACATAAAATACAGGAATTTTATCATGTGAATCTAGCTGCAAATAGGACATTCAACATCTTTATATTTGCTGGGAAATAAGTACAATTTTAACTTCCCTACACTGATATTTTATTTAATTTTAGCTAGAATATACAGAAACAATACGACACAAAATTAATTTGATCGTACGTGGAAAAGACGTTTTCGTGATGTTTATCCGTTACTGTCCTTGCCGGTTAATAACAACTATAAATCCAAAATTAATACGCATCCATTTCTGAACATTATAGTGAATTAATGTAAGCAAGTATTAACGAGTTAAATTAAAAAGCTGTTTTATATTTTAGTGCATGTTTATTGCTCTTTCGTACTACAGGAAAACAAAAAGCTAATGAACATTAACCACAGGGCAGGAAAATGAACATTGACTATTTTTGCGGAGTTATTTATCCAAAGTTTTTGTTTAAAAGGGAATCGTAAATTTTACAATACGACATTTTATTTAATTAATTATTAATAGCACAGAAAATGTAATGCCATGTTTTTGTGCTTATAGATATGACAATAAATTGCCAATGACTTGATAGGGAGGTGCAAATGCTCCCAGTTATTGTTCTTACAATGAATACTTAAAATTTCGCTTGTTAATTTATCTGTTTAATGGAATTTACAATGTTATATGCTGTGTAGGTTGAACATTTTGCAAGAAGGGTTTAATTTGAAGATGTCAACGTTTATATGTAATATAATGTAAAAACAGTTAGCGTTTTAAGCAATGATTTATACATGTAATATTACAATAATTTGATATTGAAGCGCTCTCAGCGTTAATTTTTCGGATTCCAGTATTTGTAATTATAGGCTCCAAAGTTTTCTAACAATACCTAAATACGTTTTATGATGCTCCCATTAATCAACAATTGAAGATGTGTTTTTTCCATGTTATTTAAGGTGAAATGGTTTCACGATCAAACATCATCTAATCATCGAACGTTAACCATACCAGCCACACTAGAATATTACCAAATTAATACTGAAGGGCTTTGAGTTGATCGCTGCTATTTGAGTCATATATTTTATTTTATTTCCCATAATATATTTTTAATCTGTATTCAAAAAACTTAAAACCATTACAATTTTATTATATATAGAGTTTATAGTTTATATGTGTATAATTTAAATTTGAAATAGATTTTCTATATATATGTGGAATCAGTGCCGATTTTTGTTAAAGTTGTTGTTGATAGACATATCAAAATTTCGAGGAGTAGAGAACTACTTTTCGGTGACCATAACCCACGTCCAAGATGGACCAAATATTGTTAAGAATGAAAGGAAAACTAAGAATTCAAGTAGGATGAAGCAATAATGCCTAACCAGCTCTTATTCCCGGTCTCTGGTAACATCATAGAGGCCCAACGACGTATTATTCGTACTCACTGTAACTATACTATGTACTCGAATTAAATATGACATTGAATACAAATATTTATGAATAATTTTTTGTAGTATTTTTACAAACATATTTATTTATTTTATTCTTCATTTTTGTTTGTTTTTGTTTTTTGTAGTTATTTTTGTTTGTTCTTTTGTATTGATTTTTATTTTGTTTATATTATTTTTGTTTTGTTGTTTTTAATTTCATTTCGTTGTAATTATTTTTGTTTGTTTTTGTTTTGTTTTTTAAATTTTGTTTGTTCTATTGTATTGAGTTTTATTTTTGTAATTATTTTTGTTTTGTTGTTTTTATTTTTTTTTTGTTTATATTTTTGTTTCGTTGTTTTTATTTTTTTGTTTATATTTTTGTTTTGTTGTTTTTAATTTTGTTTTGTTGTTCTTATTTTTGTTGTTGTTTTTATTTTTGTTGTTGTTTTTATTTTTGTTGTTGTATTTATTTTTGTTTTGTTGTATTTATTTTTGTTTTGTTGTATTTATTTTTGTTTCGTTGTATTTATTTTTGTTTTGTTGTATTTATTTTTGTTTTGTTGTATTTATTTTTGTTTTGTTGTATTTATTTTTGTTTTGTTGTATTTATTTTTGT
>JAQGAK010002148.1:0-22725 GCA_034696945.1 Lipothrix lubbocki
TAATTTATTTTATGAAAATAATTTAATCATTAATAAAAATCCACACATAAAACCCGAAAACACACCACCGGCTGGCCTTCGGCCAGCCGGGGGTGTGTCTTCTGATTTTTCTATGGGGGGGGTGTGCGGAGTGGCGTAACATTGGCTTTTCCGGGTATGGTTGTTTCTCATAATGCAAACATGGAGGTTCCGGATAATTTCATCACACAAATTCCTCATAATTCAAACGCAATAATTGTTGCTTTAGAAAATAGGAATTCGGAGGTTCTTACTAATTCTGACGTCACAATTTTTGAAGATAATGTGGTGGAGATAGAGATCGAGAGCACCAACATGGAGGCTCCAAGTGATTATATTGATTGTACTTGTGATAACTTTAGAATTCCGGATGATGTCCTCAATGATGGAGTTCCTGATTGTACTGGCGAAGAGATCTCTGAAGGCGACTTCAAGATTCCTGAAAACTCCGACATGAGGATTTGTGCTAATGATGAATTAGAGGTCCACACTAAGATTATTAAAGTCGAGATTCCTGAACTTCCTGAATTCCCCAAAATTGAAGATAGTGATAAAAAGATGACCAAAAAGAAAAAACCATCTAAAGGCATTCAAAAGGTATTACCATTCAAATGTGGAATTTGTAAATTTAGGACCAAATACGAAAAAAATTTACAGAACCACCAAACTTTTGTGCACGGTATGAAGGAATTTCCAGTTTTTGAATGCAAAATGTGTAAATTTAAAACCAAGTATGAAAGAAATCTTCGGAGTCATCAAACTTTTATGCACGACACAAGTCAATTGCCATTTTTCAAATGCGAACATTGTAAATTTAGGACCAAATACTTCCGTAATTTGCGAGCTCATCACCAAACGGTCCATGCGTTAAATAAACTTCACAATAATCAAAAATCCAAGAAGAAAGTCAGGGTTTCAAAAATTTCTCGGAAAAAATCACGGTTGGGACGATCGAGTTCTTCTTCGTTAAAATTTCAAAGAGTTTGAACAAAACAAGAGGATGTCCCAACAAATTTGGGACAAATCAGCATCCCTGGAAGACGATTTACTCAACTCAACGATTGGGTGAATTACGCAATTCTTTCGGATCATAATCCCAAAACTGAAGTTTGATAATGACTAAAATAATATTGTAGAATTTAATAAGTTGGGTAATGTAATGTGTAGTCATTAATTTATTGTTGCGATTTATAAACTTTATTTGTTTAATAAAATTGATTTGGGAAAATGTAATTAATTTGTCAAATAAATTTTGTTAAAGGATTTACACCAATATTTACAGGAAATTAATAAAATAATTTATAAAAACGATCTTATGCATTCAGAGTTTTGAATATCTTGACTGATTTTAAAAATATTTTTTTAAATATTCTATTTAAAATAAATTTTCATAGCAATGAGTGCAGTAGTCGTAATAATTAAATAAACAATAAATTGTCGTAATTTTGGAATTCGAATATTAACTTCATTGTTCATAGAATCAAAACCAAACAAAAAAGCTTATAGTCATTTTATTTTGTTGTTTTTAACATTGAACACCATTACAGTCAGCAAAGTTGTCAGAATTTTAAGTTTTAATTTAATAGCAGCATACCTAATTCTTGTACAGATAATTATTATAATAAATCTCTTATTTCTGAATTATTATTATATTAATTATTCCCCACGATTTTAATTACTTTTTTAAATATAATAATAATAATACAGAAAGCGAGATTAATAATAAATTAATTATTATATGAGTTAAAATTATACTAATGAAATTGATTAACTAATTACATATTTAACAAATACTTATTTAGTCTCGATTAAATATTAATTTTATAAAATAAAATGATTGAATCATCGTTGTCTATAATGATAATACTGTTGTTAGTAAAATTAAAAGTCATGTTTGGCTTCAGTCCATAATTAATTTACAAGCATTAAAATCGTAATTATTACAATTTGCTAACAATATTAAACTTAAATTTTAAAATTAATTTAAAATTGAAATAATTACTTTATATTTTATAATTCGTTTATAAATTAATTTCTTACAATAATTATTATTCTTATTGTAAACTCTAAGCAACGGAATTTTAACGAAAGCTTCCGTCGACGGTAGAACATTAAACATCACAAAAAAATTAAAAACAATAAAAGTATCTTTTATTTTAGTAAATTATAATTAATTAAATTATTTTTTCAGTTAAATACGATTTTTTTTACAAAATAAAGACAGTCTTCAGTTAACTACACAGATGCAATGAATATTCAGTAAATTAAACAGAATGCATTACAATGCATATTGGCAACAATTATAATAAATAGCGATTTTATAGTTTTTAAGTATTTTTCAGTCAGACCGTTTTAAATAATTAATTTTAATTTGTTAAATAATAATTTTATACGGTAATTTGTCTCTTAATATTTTTATTTTGAATTATACTTATACTTATTCTTTACAGGCAACACAATGTCTTAAATGGTTGCATTTAACAAGAATTGCATATTTATTTTTAAGCCTTATTAAATATTTTAAATAATTTACACCCTGCTCACAATTTGAGTGCATGCCTTCAATATATTATATTAAAATAAGTAGCGACACAAATAATCTCGTTGGCTAAAAACGTTAATAATTGTAATCAATTTGTTAAAATATATATAACAACAACAATAACAATATATAGAATGGCATCCGGACGATTTATCCAAAAGCTTTTTCAACCAAAAATTTTGGTTCAAAATTTTCAACCAAAAATATTTCAACCAAAGGAAATTCAACCAAAGAATTTTTCTAACAAAATATCTTCAACCAGAAAAATCTCAACCAAATATTATTACATCCAAAATATATTTGGACCAAAGTGAATTTATCCAAAGAAATTTCACCCAAAAGTAATTTAAGCTTGTTATCATTAGAACCAAAATCACCACCAAAGCGTTCTTCAATCACTGCATAGAAAGGTAACTTCATTAGCCAACAAGACACATGAAAACTGAATACAATGCGATAAGGAAAATAACATCAATAAAATGTATATTGCGTAATATCTTTCAAGTTTTGCAACCCACAAAACATACATAGAGAATAATAGCAATAGGATGCCCAATCTAGAAGTTGTTGCAAATATGACAAAATTCTAAAGTTCGTGCAAATTGTGTCAATTTATTCATGGACTTGCTACCCGTGTTGACGTTGACCCTCTTGAGCACACGCACAACCGTTAAATTTTTCGTTCTTTTGATCATTTCGTAATTTATAAACGTAATACCTACTCACATGTATGAACTGAATCCTTTGTAGAAAAAAAGACTACCATCCTAAAACATAAAAATTAAAATAATAAATTTTATTGAACATGAAGTGGTAAAAATTATATGTAATTGCTATAATTTTATATTCACGTTTAAATTATTTAGGAAATAGATATTTTCCAGTAAAATTTAACATGTTAGTTTGATTACTCAAAATTCTCGATTAAGATATGGAAGATATATAATTCTAATTTAGTGCTGGATACCTAATTATTTTCGTTACGGAATGTCAGCAGTTGGATCTTGCATGTATACATATGCTGTATTTTAGAACTAAAACCATTCGGCCAATTTTAGATATTTAATTATTACCTATTATTATTTTATTATTATTATTTAACTAGTTTTATTGTTTTATGTTTTATATAACTCACATCTGTAAAAGAGTGAGCAATGTAAGTAATCATGTAAGATGAAGTGAAACTGTTACGTTATGTTAATTTTACGGATTAAAATTATTGGTTAAAATGCTTTCGGTGGCAATTATCTAAGGTGAAATGTTTGATGGTTGAAATATATCCTGGTTGAACGAATTTTGGCTTAAATTTAAATGTACCAAAATATTTTCGGTTAAAAATACATTTGGTTGTAATATAATTGGTTGAATTTTCTTTGGTTGAAATATTTTTGGTTCAAAATTTTGAACCAAAATTTCTGGTTGAAAAGGCCATTGGATAAATCGTCCTAGACCCATTTTGTATATAGAAATACATATAATTATTTATGTTCGCAAAAGTCAACAAATATAGATTTTTAATTGACGGAGCGACAATGACAATCAATTAACAAGGCCGCCCAGTCATTGTCTTGCACTTTTACATTGGGGATTTCCAGTTTAGAATATATAATAATTTGTCTGGTTGCAGTTTTTCTCTGTTAAGTAATATCTTTAAAGTTTCCATACATACAGGATACAAGTTATTTTTTTCGCACATAAAAATAACAGTTTGATGCAAATGCAGCGGAACAGTTAGAACGTTCGTAATTTATTATTCGTCGAATATTACGTAAAAATTCAAGAGCAGGAAATAATTTAAATTGCAAATTTTTATTAATTTACTTTTTTTCGACCTTTTACAAAAGTTTTGAAAAATGCATTTTTCCAATTGACACTTGACACAACAGGACTAGACTAGCTGGCCTTATAGCAAGAAGACATTCGAATCGAAAGGAAAAAATAAAAATTATTGTGTCATTCGTCGCCTGAACAGTTATCATCGCAAGACTAGAAATCCTAGTTTTGGTATTTTTATTGTTTTGTACCAGATCTTGGCTTTTGGATCAATCTTCCTTTCGTATTGTGAATTATTATTGCCTTTGCGTCTTATTACTCATCTCATCAGCTTTGCTTGCTTAATTAATTTTCCGTGTAAGAACCTTTAATTGAATTTAAAGAGAAAATATAACAATCAGGTCAATTTTAAATTATTGACAATTTTTAAAAATGCAGGCATTTCTTTTGCAAATAGGCGTGGTTTCAAATTTAATTAATTTAACATTTCATTCATTGCCTAATTTAATTATCATTATATTTAATTATTTAATGTTTATTTAGAATAATTAATAAGTATTTTATCAAATTGTGTAAATTGATATTTTATTTATCATTTATTTTAAATATTTAAAAAATATTTAATTTACTTATGCAAATCGGCAATTTATTTAATAAGTATTTATTTATTTATTCAACATTTTATTTAATTTTTAAATTGATATTCAATTTTTTTAAAATTAAAATTTATTATTAAATAATTTGTAATTTATTTAGGAGTGAAAGCAATTAATAATAAATAAATAATTTTATTTTTACGCAGACATGATGAACCGCCGCTGGCAGCACAGCACATTCACACCGCACTGCATCGGGTTAGGGTCGGGGACTCGTCCGAGGACAAATTTGGTCAGCTCGGGCCATGGAATTTCAATGTAAGTCCCTTTTGAGAATTTTCAGACGTACATAAATCGTGTAAAATAAAAATAGAATCCGCGATAAAATTCGCACGTGGCTTAATGCAAGGATTTTTTTTCTAGATGTTCAGTAAGATTAGTCTCCCATTTGCCCTCGTAAACTTTTACGCTGTGTAATTAAATATCTTTGGAAACTACTCGCATTTTCTAATGACGAAACTTGCATTGAAAATTCAGACAAATCTTTTACATTCTTCAACAAAATTACAGCAAAAATCCTTAAAATCGTTCTATTTTTCTAATGAAAATTAACAGCAAAAAATCTTAAAAACTTGAATATTTTCTACAAAATTTACTTTTAAAATTCTTAAATATTTGTTAAGTATTTGTTTTTGAAAAATTGCATTTAATTGCTGAATTTTTTAAATTTCCTAATTAAAATTTTTATAAAAAAACTGTAAATTTCTTGAATTTTTTAATAAATAAAATGGAATTGTCGTTCGGGAAATTCTAGAGGATTTAGTAACGATGAACTTAACGAAGTAATAAAAATCAGTGCACATAGAACCTAAAAAATACAGGAATTTGTCAGCAAAAGCAATTATTTCACATGGGTTTCCTTCCTGATGAAGTACCGTTTGCATTATTAAAGCCCTCCGCTTTCCAGGTCATTTGTCGGATTTTGTGTTCCTTGACAATTCCCTATAAATCATGTTCCGGAGTTTTTGTTTCCGTCTTTCCGCGTCTCTGCTTGCGATGAATGCTGAGTTCTGATTCTGATATATAGACTTTTTATTTTTATACATTATATTTATACCGTATGTACATATCATCGGTTAAACGTGAAGATGTGCTATTATTGTCTTTCAGCCATAACGTTAGGAAAATTTTAGCACTTTTTGCATATTTAACCGACGATATATATGTATATACATGTATGCACTATAATTGATACTCATTATATATTTTATGAGTAAGTCTAAAGTATGTACATTAAATGAGGCTATATATTAAATTATATTTGACATAACTCAATCTATTTCAGGAATGGCTCCGGATGTGACATAATGGGACAAATTTGTGAGATATCCGACGGACTGTACCTGAGTGGCGCTCGTGCGATAAAGATCTCAAAACTTCGTGAACTTGGCATTACGTGCATCTTCAACGTTACCATTGAGCTTCCAAATCTTCCTATTGACAATGTAAGTGTGTAGCGTTTATATATGTCAAATATATTTTTTGTCCCTATAATTAAACTCACCACCGCATTCTTCTTTCGGGCTCTACTATTATTAAACTTTACACACACACACACACACACACATGCAGTAATTATTACCGCAGTCAAAATTCGCTGCTAAATTTAAATATTCCCGGAATTTTGCGCTTTTTCTAAGGACAACTTGCATTGAAAACTCTAAAAATTCTTGTATTTTCTAATGAAAACTTGCATTGAAAATCCTGAAAATTCTTGTATTTTCTCATGAAAATTTGCATTGAAAATCTTGAAAATTCTTGTATTTTCTCATGAAAACTTGCATTGAAAATTCTAAAAATTCTTGCATTTTCTAATGAAAACTTGCATTGAAAATCGTGAAAATTTTTGCATTTTCTAATGGAAATTTGCACTGAAAATCCTGAAAATTCTTGCATTTTCTAATAAAAATTTGCACTGAAAATCATGAAAATTCTTGCATTTTCTAATGAAAACTCGCATTGAAAATCATGAAAATTCTCGCATTTTCTAATGAAAACTTGCATTGAAATTAATGAAAATTTTTGCATTTCCAAATACAAATTTACACAACAAATAATAATTTTTTTAAAATTTACTATAAAAAGAAGTTGATTAAAAATCCTGAAAAAAGACGTAATTTATCAACGCCACTAGTACTATTTACACCCAAAACGAAACGGTTCACTTCATAAGTCATATGCGAGTGTATCATAAAACCTTGCCAAAGTTTCCCCACAGCGGAGGTTGCACACACACACACAAAGAAAGAACTTAAAGAAAAAATCTCCTCCTCCTGTTGGCACTTTTTCTTGTAGCCACAAATGATTTCAACCTTTTTCACTTTCTTCCCAAAAGTCTCTATCTCTTCCTTTCTGTTTTCATTGGTGTCAAAATATTTCACACTTGGTTTTTGCATTTAATTTACCATGAACTCGTGTACCCTTTTATTGGAATTTTTGAGGATAATTAAAAGCGTCTGGGATGTTTCGTTTTGGTGTGGATAAATGCAATTAGTTGAAAGTTGTCATAAGGCTTTCAAAGCAAGTTTTTTTTTTTACAATTTCCGGTTTTTGGGAATTCTAATGTTAATTCTGTCATTATAGGGATTGTCTGAATTTTTAGAATATGTCAATGAAATTTTCCATTAAAAATCCAAAATTTGTGTGGCATTTTTCAATTGAAAATTGCCGTTTGGAATTGCAGGATTTTTCAAGGGAATTTGTAGAACTTATGAATTTGAAAAATTAAATACAAATTAGATAATACAAGAATTTCCAAAAAAATCAGTGCAAGTTTTTATTCGAATATCCGAGAATTTTTAGAAATTTCAATGCATATTTTAAATAGAAAATACAAGAAATTTATGAATTTTTAAAGTAAGTTTGCAATTAGAAGATGCAAGAATTATTAGAATTTTCAATCCAAATTTCCATTAGAAAATTCAATAAATTTCAATATTTTTCATTGCAAATTCCCATTAGAAAATTCAAGAAATTTCAATATTTTTCAATGCAAATTTCCATTAGAAAATTTAAAAAATTTCAATATTTTTCAATGCAAATTTCGATTAGAAAATTCAAGAAATTTCAGAATATTTCAATGCAAATTTCCCTTAGATAAAAACGAATATTTAAAGAATCACAGAAATACTAAGTTTGAATAAAAAGAGTTGTCATTAAAAGATGGATGTAAGTACATCAATTATTTGAGATTGCTTTCCAATCCTGCTCTGCAACGCCTTCAATAATAAAATTGACAAATTTATTTTGTCATCAATGCTATTCCCTTGATCCTATTAAATACAAAATGGATTATGGGTTCAATGTTTTCCTCAAGTGTAATAATGTTTGTGTATCATTTATTTATAGTGTAAGCTGTCAGATTTATTGGGTTTTTGAATTAAATTGTTTTTTTTTCAATATCATATGTATATGTACATATGTGTAAAAACAAAAAGTCATTTGTATATATAAAAATACATATACCGTAAACCCACATTTTCTTTGTGCTGCGCTGGGAGAGATGCAAAAATATCCCTTAGAAATTCCCTGTCTCTCTCTCTCTCTCTCTCTCTGTGGAATTATTAGTATGAATTTATAGACTAAAAAAATTCCTCGATCTTCATCTTGTCGTCATCGTGATGAGGGCGGCAATGCAATGATAAAAGGAATAAAAATCCTTGGGAGGTTCGTTGTTTGGTGTGGTGTCTATTTAAAATTCGGAGGGGGCTATAGAAAAAAAAGAGCCGGGAGGAATGTGCTTTGGATCGGGTTCAAGAAATTTCTCAAAACACTTTAATGCGCTCTTCTCTTCCTCGCACTTCCCATGCTTCTATTCCTTTTCCTATACAAGAGCGTTGCTAAAATAGTGAATTTATCAATTTTTAGGAAAATAATTTTTGTATAATTTGTATTCCCCGCGTTCCTAATAAGCGAAAATTTTGAATTTTACCACCACCAACAAGGTGTTTCAAGTATCGAAATATGCAACGTTCTCCCTGACTTTTCCTTATAGAATTTTAAACTTTCATGTACAAAAAGTTGTCTTTTCCTTTTCCTCAGCTTGTTGCTCTTATTATTTGCAACTTGTCAATGATGACTCAAGCACTTTGGAATTCCGCGTAAGAAAATAACCTTAAGAGTTCTTGTAAGTTGTACATCCTTCTTTACCTTTATGGGGCAAAATATATGGATTTTCGGCTTAAGGTACAACATGTAGATATCTGTGTACATACGTTATGAGAACGCGTTTAAAATTCGTACGTACAGATTTCTGGTTGGAAAATTTGAGCGCAGCTGATTTAATCACCGGAATAATTACTTTAAGCCTAATATTATTAATAATTATTATAATAATATTTAAGTTCAAAAAATGTATAATGAATGGTTGAGGAAAAGTGAAACTGCTTCACAAATGATCTGGGAATTCAACTGGAATTTTCAATGAAGATCGTATGCAAATCATTTCAGCAGAAAATTTATTTGCATCAGCAGCGTCATGATAATTGCACTTCTCTAATGAAAACTTGGAATGAAAGTCATGGCAACTTTTCCAACATCAAGGGGAAAAATATACGGAAAATTCTTATAAATACAATTATTTTTAAAACTAAATATAAAACTAATTATTTTAAATATCTAAAAATGTAAATCTCCCATACGAGAACTTGCGTTGGAAAATCGTTAAAATTCAAATATTTCCTAATAAAAAATTGCGCCGACAATTGATTAAAAAATATTTAGTTCTAATGAAAATTTGCATGAAAATTCCTGAAAATAATTACAATTTGTACCGAAAACTTTGAAGAATACCTATACTGTTTCAAATGAATAGTTTCATTGAAAATTCTTGATAATTTTTTCATTTTCTAATGGAAATTTGCATTGAAAATTCTGTCAAATTCGGCCATCTTCTAATGAAAATATGAATTGAAATTTCTGAAAAGTCTTGCGTTTTCTAACAAAATCTTGCGACAGTAAAAAATGTTGATGATGACATTTTGACATTTCTTTCTTTATTTTTCTCCATTGAACACTTGCGTATTAAAGATCGTAAAAATCTTTGTAATTACTAGAATTGTACGTAGACGGGTCTCAATTATTGTACTGTGCAAAATAATTTTGCTACCGATGACATTTGAACGTGCTTTCAAAGCGACAAAATCTGTTGCAAAATCTGCCTTTGCTCCTTTTCCTCCACCTGCAAACTCTCATGAAATTATGCATTGCTAACGACCGTGTTAAATTTATTCCTATGACTTAAATACTTTTTAATAATATATTCGCATGTAATTTCACGTACACGGACAATCATCATGGAAGTAACACTAATAACGCTGTACCTTTCCGGTAATATATTCCCTCACAGGGATAATTAAATTCTGTCATACTGGCTTACAAAATTACAACTATAACAAAAGTGTAACATATAGCTAAAATTTACGTACGTGTATATATAGCAAAATAATATATCGTCGTTGAAAAAGCAAATAAAACCATCCCCACAGTTGCTAAAATGCAATAAGGATGACTACAGCGTCCGAATATTATTTTCAAAGTTTGGAATGCAAAAGTGACTATCCCGTTTATTTACCATTGCAATCGCACATAATCGGTAGAAACTCCTGGAATATTTTCCCTTTTTCTACAACATGCAATAAGACTTGGCAGTAGTTTCCATAGCAACAGCTTGATTTTGCTTGCCGTATAAGCGCTATACTTAACAAAATAAACAATTGGCCATGCTTTTAAACGACGTAGTCTGTTTTGGATTGGAATATTTGTGAAATATCTTGTAACACCGTAGTAATTCTTATTGCTTTTTTAGCAACTGTGCAGATAGTTTTATTTTCCTTTTTCAAAGACGACATATGTGTATTATTATGTTTGTGTATATACATTTCTGTATAAATTAAATGTAAATACATATGTGTGTGAGCACAAGAGACGTGAAGTCAGATCTAAATTTAAATGAAGTAATTAGTATACATTTAATATTTGCATTATTTGTGTGTCACGATATATTTTGTATATACTTGTATGTTTTACATACACAGTTCATTATTAAAACTTTATTTACGTACATATTTCCATAGGTGGAATACGTGAAGATTAGTATCGACGACTCGCCGTTTGCAAACCTCGGTTGTTATTTTGATCGCGTCGCGGACAAAATTGAAGACGTACGACGTCGTGGAGGAAAATGTCTGGTTCACTGCGTGGCTGGAGTTTCCCGTTCAGCCTCCCTCTGCATTGCCTACCTCATCAAGTACAAGAGAATGTCTCTAAGGAAGGCTTACCAACATGTTAAGGTATAGATTTTCCATGTTTTTATTTTGATATAGACATATCCCAGATAATATTATTATACAAGTGTACATATATGTAGATGTACATATAAGAACATAACAATCATGTTAACCGGCATGCCCGCAGCTCAATATTTTTTCCACTGAATTTTACGGGATTCATACTAATATATAGGGTGTACATATATATATACATACATGCATATTGCATATATCCTCTACTTCCACCATATTAACTATTACTTCATTTTATATCTTTATTAACTGCAAAAATATGTATTTACCAATATACGAGTTCAGAATAGGGCGGTAAAGGTGTTACACACACGATTACATATGTATGTCTATGTCTAAACGATATCCAATCTTCCAATCGTGAGCAACTTGACGTCGGCAAAACCAGCGTCTCGGCAGTCGGCTCGGCATCTCTCTCTCTATTAAGCCTCGTTTTTGCAAAGATGATTTTTCTTCCGACTCTAAACGCTGTAGATATATGTGTACTCCTTTTAAATTTAATAAGTAGGCAATTCACGGAGAAAATTTGGGCTCGGACGGGATATGGGATGGGTCCGTATCGCTTTGCTTTTGTTGTAGTAATTATTATTGAGTCTTTGTGTGTCTAAACAATTTAGAAGCCTCCCTACTTTACCTACCTATACATACTATGTATGTAGACATGTGATATGGAGGTATCTACACAAATATTTCTGACGTCTACGCTATTATTATAACTTGTATGTATATGTATACAATGGGAATATTATGGGATTTGCAAGTATTTATAGTTCGTGCATATATGTATTTATATGTTGAAAACGTTTATCCACGAAAATACATATATGTATAGTATTTTTATATATTGGATATATACACTATTATACGAAATTGCAAAAGTATATATAGAATATTTATATTTGACATCATCGTTAAATTTGCAAAGGCGGTACTAAAATTTTAAAAATACATATAGCGGCAGGAAAATTTAAACGCCTCTTATTATAGATTTAACTATGGTTTTATAAGATATAGGTATGTATGTATAGTTATACAGTTATACAGACAAGTTAACGTGTAGCAAGTTTGGCTTGTACAATTTATATGTGCAGGTACTTGCAAATACCCAGTATGTATATACATGCGAGATACCTACGTAACACGTACATACAAATGTATATGCATCGTGGATGAATCTGTCAGAGGGCTTAAAATTTCGCGACTTCCTATATGCATTTCAAACTTTTTAGCACCTTTGTAACTTAAACGGACAATATAATTCGTAAATTATGCCCAACTCATTGCAACAACATAATACGTGACTCCTGTTCAATTTCGTCGTAAGATTATTAGATAGATGTGCAAATGGTATGATGGTGCATTGCCACCATATGACTGTGCAGTGCACCCATACCCCTTATATTGGAATTAAAATTATCAAGTGGATATTTGATCCATGGGCGCAACATTTCACCTCACAGCATATCATTGCTTTCATATTATATTATATACTGTATAGGATCACATTTCACTGCCTAGGTTAATGTAACATTGGGTAAACGTGTAATTGGGTATGCAGATTTCGTTTTTATACCTGCCTGTAAACATATGCTGCAACTATTTGTTGTTATTTATTTATTACAAGCTATATGGGTCCGTACATTATGTTTTACCGTTTTTCTGGGGCACTCTGCAGTATAATTTTGTTGGGTAGAAGTTTAGGATACTACGAAAAGTATGTGCTGTGAAAAATCAAAATTACTAAATGGGGGATTTTTTACATGGGAAAACCATAAAGGAGTTCGCGTTTGTGTATCAAACATATGTGATTACTAAATAAATGTATTAATAATATACTTACTAATGTGTTCCGAACTATGGTACAAGTTTATAATGGGAATCGTCGTCGAAAAGGCAAATATAACTATCCCTACAATTGCTACAATTCAATAAGAATGACTACAGCGTCCGAATATTATTTTTAAAGTTTTGGATACAAAAGTGACTATCCCGTTTATTTACCATTGCAACCGCACATAAGCGGTAGAAACTGCTGAATATTTTCCCTTTCTACAACATGCAACAAGACTTGGCAGTAGTTTTCCATAGCAGCAGCGGGATTTTGCTTGCCGTATAAATGCGCTATACTGATCACAATGTAAACACATAGACCATGCTTGTAAACGACATAGTCAGTTTTGCATTCGAATATTTGTGAAATATCTTGTTACCGTGTAGTTATTCTTGCGCTTTAGCAATTGTGTAGATAGTTATATTTACCTCTTCAACGACGATATGCCCCATATCATTGTACATCGACTACATGGAAAGTATTTTCCTATAATAACAAATTCTTGGAGCAAATGCAGAGCATTGTTTATTAGGCTGATGTGTAAGTACAAATATGTGGGAATGCATCTTTGGTTTTTCTATAAAACGGAAAGTATGTTCTGGGCTTGCGGCATTACGTGGATTTCACATGTGTGTATAAGTATCGTATGTACTGTGTACGTTTTATCCCTGAACATATATGTACATTCTCGTTTTCAAGTGCAATCCAATCTCTCACAACCTCAATGATTTCCGCAATCATAATACTATAAAACTACCATGAAGGTTTACCAACCTCCTCCAAAAGGATAAAAACTCCTGTGAAAATGAGTAATTGGTGAGAGGAAAAGAAGCGACGATTTTGTGAAGAGGGTTGCTTTGTAAAAAAAATAATATAAATATGCATTCTACATAGTGCAAATTACACTCTATAGGTTATGTATGCTAACAATTATTGTATAGGCATTTGATAGAAACTATCTCCACTGTACAATTAATGCCCCATTTAAAGTATATACCTTGATGAGTATTAGTGCACTATTGACCTACAATACCTCTTAGGCTTTTAGATTATCGAGAAATTAGCAATTAAATTAGCTGACAAATGAGAACATAATGCATTAAAATGATTGATTATCGATTTCTGGTTGTATTAGTTTAAAAACTACTTCGGTGTATAAACATGTTTTTAAATGGTAAATATTATAATCGTATACCAAATTTCAATTTTGTAACCGAATTTTTTTTTGTAAGCCCTTGCATTCAATACGTTATTCATTATATTTGCCATATTTGCAAGGTTTGTAAGTCAATGCCTGGCGCATCATACAGTGCCCTACCTGCAAAACAACAACAACAACAGTATAAGTATATTTACTATTTAATATTTAATTTCCGTAGTGTATTCTTCCTAATAAGCTGAAATTGTGGATGCAAAATCTATAGTCCACTAATCGTCGGTCTACTGCCGATTGCCAATTTACGCCCTGATGGCCCAGCTAGTGTAATGACTGTGTTTAGTATCGTAGTCCACAATGATATGAGTGGTTGCCGAGTATTAACTCCTGCCCTGTATACCGAACGTTGTATATATCAAACGTTTTATATCGACCTTTATTACCGGTCTGAAATGCACATGCAGTTGTGTGTAGAAACCTATCATCTTTATATGTACCGCGTGTATAACTATACGTGTATAAACCATACTTAACACATACATACTATATATCGCCTATTAAAACTGATTGGATTTTGCATCACAATATATGAAGATATCGTCAGTTAAACATGAAAAGGTGCTAAAATTTTCGTAACGTTATGACTTAAAAACAATAATAGCACGTTTTCACGTTTAGCCGACGATATACTTGTATATATGAGCTCAACACATGTATAAGACTTGGAACCTGTTCAACATTAACGTATATTATCTAGGTAATAGCTTCCTATCAAACTTGCTCTTTGTGTTGGTGGACACTATAAACTTATAATGTCCAACCACAATGCTCATGCCCTCCGTGTTCTGTTCAGCCAGCGTCAGAACCGTCCAGTTAAAATACATGCACACATATGTGCGATCATACACCAACTCGACACACTTGTATTCGTATAAATAATAAAATTTGTAATACCTGTAGATATATCTATTACCGTACAATGTGTGATCGACGTCTGACAGCGATAGCGCTTTTGTAGACTACACAACTGTGTAGGAAATACAAGAGGAAAGCGAAGAAAAATCGTCCAGCCTATGCTGGTAGCTGTCAGTAGTCAGTAGCAGGGTTAAAAAGCGTTTTAGGACCAATAAAGTTTGCGAATATCCATTAAACCAAGTATTACGGACGTGGACTAATGGAAATATAGAGAGATTGGCTGTTATAAAGATTGTATCTTTAAGTTATGTACCTATTAGATGTGTTCCTGTATATATTTGCGGCGGTTGTAAAGGCGTCAATTTTGTGGTTACATGCGGGCAGTTACACATACGTTCTACGCGTATTCAATGGGGCCAATTCAATCGCCGTGTTCAAACCTCGCCCTGTTGTACGGCAAATCTTTGGTTTAGCAGCGATATATTATTACTCTCAACGAGTATATGCGTTTATTAACCAAGCCCATATGCACAGTATAGGACATACACTGTAGTCCATGTTATATGGAGTATGTAAATATGACGCATAAATTTGCATTTGCAGCATTAAATTTGGACTTACACAGGTGCCGATTATATGACTAACGACGACGATGATGCTGTATACTTCAGGGTATGCGTACATCTAATGATGGTATATAACAATGCTGTAGTAAAGTGTATATAAAGAAATTAAAAGGGTTTATTTCTCTATGTCATAAAGTAAAGTAGTAGCTCTAGTTTTTGCATCTTTTCTCCAAACCGTACTGCTTATATTATTTCATTGAGTTTTTACTTGTTGGAGTGTACGAATGTAGGCTACGGCTACAGTGCCGTGAGGCTCGACAAGCAAATAGAGCTCGTCCATAATTGCGTTTCCCGGCCTGGCTGACACACACAATACATTCATCTTAATATCATGTACAACAGTCGACACCGTGCATTTAAGAATTATTAAAGCCCGTATTGTGTCTTCTTGACCGCTTCGAAATCCACTATTCACGGCGTCACAGAGAATTGTGTATATACAATGTATGTAGTATTAGCATGTAGCATTACAATGTATACAATGAGATATTATAAAATTTGATGTTACAAACCCTATGCACTACAATTTGTACACATACATGGGAACCGTATCATCATGTCTCTATTTACTGTTCTATATCTCTGTATAAACAAAATATGTATATATACTTTTAAGTTTTAGTTACATATGTTGTTGCACTCCGATTGTAGACGTACACAGTACACACAACACATATGATGTGGTTATTACTCTTCATCTACTGCTGCACCTTCGGCTGGTCTCTGGTTCATTGCAGTGTAAATGTAAAAAAAGTCATATAATGACATGGGCAAAGGAGCACATGGGAGTATGCACATGTTATACTTTTAGACGCTCATTATGGTCGAAAGGTTTTAAAACTTGTAGTAACGTTTTAGCAAAACTTGTAACACAAGTTTATTTTCGTTTGCATATTTATTAAGCAAAGTGAAAAGACTGACTGTGTGCTTGGTGCTGTTTGCTGTTGTTGTAGCTGTTGGTGTAGCTGTTGTTGTTGTTGTTACTTATTAGCCGGGCGGGTGTAACTTATATATTGTACACACGGTCGGTCGTAGGAGAGAGTGCAAGTCTGGGGAAATTGGGCCGAAATTTAAAAATTGGAACAACGAATAGTTCCAATGTTTTATTTATATTTGAAATTAGATAATATTTTTGACACTTTTCTATTGTATTGTCAGTTGTGTGTGTGTGCTAATAAAGGTGGCGCACACCTATGTGTGTAGGACCATGGTGTGTACTTTAATAAATGCAACGTACATATGTCAATGGGACACATGCAGACACAAATTATTATACAAACACACGTATTTAGAGACAAATTATTATACACACACACGTATTTAGGCAAAGTTATTTGGTCTTATTGGTGTGCATATTTATTAAACGCCCGGCATTAAAAACAAATCCTGTAGTTAAAAACGTCTTCCAAATATATCAATGCTTATTTTGTTGTATTGTAATGGCACGTGTACATAAATATATTCATATGCTTACACCAAGGAGTTTGAATGTCGCGTACATATATTTACTTACTTGTCAAGCTGTACATATAAATGGGCAAAACCCATGCATGCATGCATTATATATCTTTTTGGTATTTAAGAAATGGATTGTATATATATAATACTTTGTACAAGTTGCGGTGCATGACGGTTTACTTTAGTGCGACGAGACTGTAAATTATCCATGTATTAGGGCTGTATGTACATTTAGACGATTCGCTTTCAAGGGAGAGCGTCCGAACGCTAATGCAATATAATGACGGTGGTAATGGTAAAATATTGGTAATAATAATCTAAGGAGCTGCAAACAACAAATGCCTTGTGCGAAGCGATTTCCCTCGGCTGTCGTTCCGTTCGTTATTTCCATTACTTCGTTATTACTTCCTTCGTTGTTGTTTCCATTACGGAAAATTAGCAACTTTGGAAATTTAAGACGCTAATAATAACACACGGCTGAGAGAGCCCAGGACTTAAAAGCCTGAGCGAGCGCTTGGGTGACATCAAAGAAATACATCCGCATTGCGTTTCGCACACGCTGCCAATGTCTATATAGGAACGATAGCATTTCTCTGTGTAGGACAAGTATTTTCGTTGAAAATATTGTGTGGCGGGTGCATACAAAGGTGACACTTGAAACGTCAATGTATTACTTATGTATTTTTGCACGTGGAATGGATATCAGATATACTTTGTATTTATACTTTCATACTGCGGATATAATATGACCTACGTACATACTAAAGGATATTATACCCCTACTTACGTATGTATTTAGGTATTAGCGTTTACTAGTTATTATTTACGTATTTCTAACATTATTTATGTATTTCTATATATAAAACATTAGTTATAGTTATCCCTTATGTATTTCCCTGCCAAAAGAAAGTATGGCTAGGAATAGGGAAGTACATATGTATATCAAGGCTACAGCAACCAAAGCATCACTTATCACTGGCCTCCCCCAAAAAGTCAGAGCCCATCCATTTGACTGTCATTAAGCTTTCATTATAATGGATTTTAATAATAAAGTCTGAAATTCCAGCAGAAACTTACACGATATGATACCTGTCAGTAGGACGGACAGTGAGTTGGATAGAGTTTCCAAGAAATGGCAAACAAGAATAATGGCTAACTATATTTTCCCTCTCGTCGTTATATTATAAAGCTACTTTTATACCTTTTTCGTGTAATGCCTGACCTTACAGGTCTTGAAGGCGGTTTGCAAAACACAAGTATTTTATTAATGTATTTTATATATACTTACCTACTTCTACACATTTATAGTGTGCGTTTTCCCCCAATTTTCTACGTAAGCAAACTTAATGTTGAAATATTTATTAACTTTTTTAATAGGTTCACTCTGTGTTAAGGTTACACTGAGTTAGTGTAGTCTCAGCATGGCAACCTTATTATCTCTAAAGGTCTTCTGCAAACAAAAACAATAAAAGATAAAGTATAATGGAAACTTTTTTTTCTGACCTGTCTCGACCTTCCTCACCGCGGACCTTCCTTCTGATGTAAAAACATGTTGCTTTTCGGAGTTTAGCAACTTTTTGTCTTGCAATTAGCAAAGCTCTCACGTGACATCCATTGTACCACATTCTCTCTCAACTGAGTTATTTCGGAATATCGTTCTAAAAACTAAACGACCGTGGCGTAATGGTCATTGCTATTACCTGAGTTATTTCACATTCAGAATTGCTGTGAAAACTGAATGCATTTCTGTACTTAGCTATTCTGAAAATGTTGTACAGTCAAAATGAATTTGAGTTTTTAATTATCTGAGAAGCAATTGGGATATTTTAGTTATTTTGCATATAAAAACGATTTTCCAATTGAGTTGTTTCGGATCAATTTTGCATTTAAAGATGTTCTCCCAACTGAGTTATTTCGGAATTTTTCTTGATGTAAAAATGCTCACATAACAGAGCAAACAAATTAAATAATACGTCGTTAGTAATGTCAGAGTTATGAAAACGGACGACCGAATGTGTTAACAGCCGATAAGAAATTTGACCAATGCAATTATTGTATCTCCCAACGAAGTTATTTCGGAAATGGGAAAAACTGAGCGATAGCTATCAAGTCCCAATTAGTACATGTTTTCCAAATTGACATATAGCATGGCCTATCCGATGCCGTACAAGAACAGAGCAGGTAAACAAACAAATCCATCTAAAAAAGGAGATCTGAAGATCACAGAAATAATTTGTTGATACAATCTAGATCGTCTATCTCTCCGATTGGAAGTACACGTTCGCAGTCCATACGTGCTTGCACGTCGTTCCCAGGACAATTTCCCAAGTCTTTGACAATAAGAACAACATATGATATGTACACGTAGCGTATGTTGAGCACACGCTATATGGCGAGTGAGTGAGCGAGAACATTATTAAATTAAAGCTGGCACACGCAATTTCACAAGGCAATCAGACAAATAGAAGGAAATATAATATGGAATTCGCAGAGAGGGTTTCACAATTTTTCTCTTTTCTCATTAGCCTCCGTACATACATAGAGAATCATCGCATCCACTTAGGGTTCATATGTCCTCTCGGCGGCTGCAATTCACAAATCCTAGTGTAGAATCTCTGACATTTCCCACACGAAATCCCTAGCTTATCTCCTTTTAGTGTAGGAAAACAAACTATTTGCTTGAGTGTAGGGGATTTATTGATTTCCTTGGAAAAACGGTCTCATTATAGATCTTACGCAATCACACATTGGATTCTTCCTGATTATCTGACAGCAGTCCTCAATTTCTGCTGGCTCGTTAAATTCAGCGCGATTTTTATTGTGAATTCACACTCTTACTCTTCTTAATAAATCTAATAATCTTAAATCTTTCTCTCGCTAAAATAAAAACACTTTCTTCTTTAAAAACAGTAATCTCGACGAAATTTGTCGTAAGCCGCCAGTGAAGACTCTCTATAACGGGCCTCCTTATAGGGGCATACTCCCTATAACGGCGCATTTTTTGTGCCTCAGAATTAGTTTACACGTAATTTTGACTCTTATAAAAGCACTTCTTTATAACGGTAAAAATTTGCCGCTTTATAGTGCACTGTTATTAAGACTCCACTGTATTTACCCGCTAGCGCAAATTTGCATGAAAATTCTTGCATTTTAGGCACATGGCCGATAATTTGCACGACAAAAAATAAATTAACCCTTAGATTCTCAAATATGTATACATTTGTATTGCACATTGTGTACACATTGCATTATTGTATGTACAGTTTTTTTCGATTTAAAAAAAAGTAAAATCGGAATGCTTGCCATTCTTGAATTCCTGACATCTGACAAACTTTAGGAATCCCTCAAGGTCCTCGATGAAAGTGAACTAGTACGCTCTTGTATATGTTGACTGCAGCGTGGAAGGCGAGAAGCAAATGAAAATGTGCAGTTGAAACAACTTAAATGTGTGGCTGTACGAGTGTAAAAGTATGTTTATGTATTTAGCAATGTAAACAGGAGGGACGTGGTTAAAATGCAAGGATTCTTCATTTTCGCACTTTGCTTATCAGTGCAAAAACTTGTGTAAGAGTTGCAAATTACACATTTTTATTGAGGCCAATTTATATATTTACACCACAGGTTTTTATGTATATACCATTAGTAAACTTTATCTCTAATTTATTATTTTCGTAGAAGCTATCTATTTCATTTCACTCCTAAATGTTATCATTTATAGTTTATTTTCAAACGTTATCATTTTTATTTCATTTTCGAACTGTGGTGTGTATCTTGATTGCATTTTCAAAATGCTCGTGGTATCTTAAAAGTTATTCTCTTGGATTTTATCATTTCAGTTCTATCTACAAATGTACAACATCATTATTAGGAATGTTGTGGATCTTCTAAATAAAATTGTCCAAAGCTGACTTGGTACACAAATATTCCGATGTGCACCCAATTTTGCAGTAGCTTCATTCCATTCTGCTTTTATCAACGCCATAAAAATGTAGTTTGATGATCGTTAATCAACGCATGAAGGGAAATAAGAGCGAGAGTAATATCCATTCAAACAAATTTATATACACTTAAAAGATGCAATGAACCTTGAGCCGATAAGTTTTCCAAGGCAAGAAAAGAAGAAGAAGAATATTATAAAGCCGTTAGTATAGAAGAATAATCCTTTTAAATAAAAAAGAGGACAATAACATAGCTAGTCCATATACATAAATACAATGTGTACCCACCAATTTTGCATCCTTAACGGCTCTGACATGCTCTCCAAAATTTTTGGCAAAATTGCCCAAACATATCATTGATATGAGAAGTTGTACATACTTTCACTATATTAATTGGAATATATAAGGTATAAGATATTTTATATAAATAATATAATTGTATAAATAATACGTGTAAATTCCTATACATGCAAAATCAAAATATAGACTAAAATCCTACATTCCAACAACAGCGAAATGCCATGGGTCTAAATTAAGAAGATGCTGCTGCTGCTGTTGCTATGTAATGGTATAGTAGGCATCTTTGTGTGCAATGCAATGTACAGTGATAAAAAATAGGACCCAAACTCTACGGATGGCAATAAGTATTGCACACATACAGCAGAAGCATCAGATCAGGAATGTTACCTTGAAATAATGTGGAACAGTGAAGTGTAAACAAAACGTTAGCGTTATCTCACTTGCGATTAGTCAATCTCCCCGCATATTATAGTAAATACTACCAGGAGGAGGAAAGTTGTTCCATTAAGAAAAAACTCTGGCTATTATCGTTTCTTCCATATCCATATATTATTCGTGCATATGTGTGCTACATATCTTCATTGTACCATATATTGTATATTGTCCCTATGTATTGCCCCAGTGTATATTGTGACCACTTAGATATATTGTCACTATTAAAATACCAGGGTTGCGGTACTAATATACACATCCATTTACACGTTATATTTACATGTTTGTGTACATACATGAATTTATGTTAACCATGTTGTTTCCAACTCCCGAATATTTCATCCATACATTTTTGAATGGCGTAATGAGCTCCCGCTTGTCGCATGTGTACACACGGCCTCATCGGTGTGCAAAACTTATGCCCGTGTTTGTTGTTGTTAAGGATGTTTCTTTTTTAAAACTTTTAGGTTTACGATTAGTTAACAAGTTATAACTTTTGAACTATTTAGAACGCAAATTTGTTCCACGCGGCATTAAAGATGGGTATTCATATATGAGATAATTATGGCAAATGCCTGGTGTTTTGCCACGTTCTACCTTTACGTTTGATATATACCTGCTATTGTTTAAGAAGAAAATACAACTATTCGCACAGTTGCTAAAATGCAATAAGAATGACTACAGCTTCTGAATATTATTTTTAAAGCTTGGAATGCAAAAGTGACTATCCCGTTTATTTACCATTGCAATCGCACATAAGCGGTAGAAACTGCTGGAA
>JAQGAK010002149.1:0-22723 GCA_034696945.1 Lipothrix lubbocki
TTTTGCAATAATTCGCCTAACATCATGGTGTCTGTTATTCCTTAGTAGATCATTTGCATGGCAGGAGCCCAACACATTAAATAAAACTTAATTTGTAAATTATTCACATCCAAATGGAAAATAAACTCATTTTTCTTAAATCTGACGTCCGGTCGGAGACTTAAACATGCAAGTTGTAACCAATAAAAATTTTGCGGTTCAATCATGTATTGCATTTTTTGTGTAATTTTATTGTATGGATAATGTAATTACTATGTAATTTACCTAATTATAAGTTGTGTAGTTTTCGCCATTTTAAGCATGTCGGTTATTTGAATATATTAGCGTTTCTAGTGATTTTAACAATAAGGGTTAGTTAAGGGAGGGGGTACTTGAAGGGTTATGGGTCTGTGAAGTAAATTATTTAATAAGTATCTGTTTAATATTTTGCACTTCGCACGGTATTGGCTAGTTACGAAGAAAATTGCAAACCTCGTATGTTTTCATCAATAAGTTTCAGGGATCCGTACCAGTCTCCCCATGACAGTAGACCGTAACTAATTGGACACCTTAACGTAGTTTTTTTCCCCTCTATTCAACTATAATAATTATTTTTGTATCACCTTTATTTTAATATTTATAAAAATTGCGCAATTTCGGCATATTTATTAACTAAGCCGATCCTTTAGAGCCCCTTAAGTCATATGTGCATGTTTTCACCACCTGGCATCTTTCTGCTGATGATACCCAACACGCGGAAGTGCGATTTTACCCTAAGAAGGTAGTAAAATCGACAATTGAATTGAGAGGTGGCGGCGCATTTGAAATTCTGAAATTGTCGGATTAGAAATAAAATAAAAGGGTAAAATTTGTTAAAGTTGAAAGTATGACACCTATTTTTGCAATTTAGGTTTCTTTATTTATTAAAATTAAATTCGTTTAATTACTTATTATTAATTACTAATATTCACTTTGCAAATGTCTAAACACGTGCATCCTTGTAATTTATTTGTGAAAGTAATCTTCTCACGTGTTGTGCAAAGCCTTTAGGGGCTTCCTGTTCATTAGAGTTTGGGAACCGGCGGAAAATTAATTAATTAATTGAATAAATTCACTTATTTATGTATATCGTATAATTTGATATTTTTGCGAATATTCATATAATGTAGGATTACCGGGCATTACTAATGGGAGTAATGGGCATTACATGGAAATGCATGTAAGCGACGGAATTATTTCTTTAGAGGGAATTTCTTGACGGGGTCAATCCGACGGTACTAAATCTGGGAAGGTTGTTAGTTTTGAGTTTGAGTTATTAGTTTTTCCCGTGGGTTAATTAGTATTATAAAGTGTATCCATAGGAGATTTAGGGAAAATGATCCAAAGATTAAAAGTCGTTGTGCTAGTTATTGTAGTATTGTTAAACGTATTTGGAGGGATCAAAGCCTCCGGTGTGGGTCATGCGGCTAGAGTTCTAGAACTGTCGGACAGGTTTGTTTTTTTTACTAAAAGTACTAAAATTAATTAATTTTCACTATAGTAATTACGCGAACTCACCATTGATTAATTTTTAATGACTAAACTCGTAGGTTTTTGGAGGTGCGAAAGGACGGAGTTTGGCTAGTGAAGGTGAGTTGTACATTAGGTTTTCGTTAATTTAAAAATAATAAATTGATCTTCACAATGTATTTTTATTTTGTATAAATAAGGAATTTTATGTAAAATGTATCATCGTTTTTTTAACAGTTTTATGCTCCGTGGTGTGGACACTGCAAGAAGTTGGAACCGATTTTCAATCATGTGGCTCAGGCTTTGCACGACACGAATATCCGGGTGGCCAAAGTGGATTGTACTCGATTCCCGAGCGTTGCTTCCGAATTTAATGTTAGGGGATATCCCACGATTATGTTGTGAGTTAGGACAAATAATATCGAAATATAGTTTGGGAGGGATTTGTATTATAAAGTTACCCATGTATCAATTAGTATCTGTACGCTAATGTTTTGATTTTTTTAATTTGTATTAATTTTTAGCATCAGCGGCGACCGCTTGAGCACTTATAATGGGGAAAGACTCACCGAAGACATAGTTGACTATGCTCAGAAAATGAATGGACCGTATATTACGGAAACTGGGTTGGATCCGGTGGATATTGATGGTCACTTGTTTGGATATATTGGATCTAAAAATGACCCGCTTTGGGTAAGCTCTGGAATAAAAATACAGTTATTTCTATTTACAAATCAGTATTCTAACTTTTATATTATCGGGGCAATAATAATTAATAGGCTTGGTTTGTAATAATATTTCATATTTCTTTACTAAATTCACAGTCGGAATTTGATGCAGTTGCCAAAGAGAATCAGGACACAGATAGATACTTCCATTTTACTAACCAGGTGTGTGAACAGGAATATTGTTGTTTCGTTATTGGTCCTATTTTAATCAGAGTTAACCAGAAATAATTAATTATCTTTTGCAGAAAGATGCTCCACCATACGTAGTCAATAAGAAATCCTCAGGGCATATGGTGAACATCACTGACTCTACTGTATTGAGAGATTTTGTAGCTTCACACCGATTTGACCTCTTTGTTCGGTTGACTCGAAGTAATTTCTACCGTTTCATTCAGACCAACAAATGGGTTGTAATTGGAGTGATTGAAGAGGATAAACTTGGTCGAAGTCCTAGTCATCATTTGCAGTGAGTTCAGGAAATAATTTTAAAAAGAATTATATGAAAAACAAAAATCAGACCTACAGCGTGGCTATTTTTATTTAAAAAATGTATTAATACTTACTTTATAATACCAAGATTTTAATTGTGAAATCATTAATTATTCAGGTTTCGAGATGTCATTGAAGAGTTAGCTGAAATCACGGATTATCAGTAAGCTTTAAATTGCTAATCCTGTTTGCACAAGAATAAAATTGTTTATAGAAGTCAAATAATGGCTAATGTAACTATGTAACTAATTGTAATTTATAATTCCCGTATTCCAGTCGGTTCCAGCTAGCCTGGACTTCGGCCGTGGACTTCATGGCAAAGTTCGTGACATCGGAGGTGCAAACCCCGTATTTACTTGTGATTAATAGTAGTAACTATGAGCACTATTTCTTGCATGAGGAGGGTCAAGGATGGTCTGGTCAAAGGATACTTGCCTACTTAGATGTCGTGTCACAGGGAGGTGGCAGGGTATGTTTAGCTGCAAAATTCAACCAAAAGATATTTCGTTTCGTACTATTTTATTTTCATGATCATGTTTGAATTCTGCTAATACAACGTATGTCTTCCTGACAGGCTTACGGAGGGGATACCTACCTAGTCAGATTAAATAGAGCTTTCTATGAATTGAGATCCAGCTTGTCAGACATGTGGAATGGAAACCCAGTATTGACCACGGTGCTGTTCGGTCTTCCCCTGGGCTTCTTCAGCCTTATTATCTACTCAATCTTCTGTGCTGACTTCATGGACGAAGGTGTGTCTCCGAAGTTTTTACTTAATGATACCCATCTTCTTTTTAAAACTAATTTACTACTTCAATAATTTATAGTAGTAAATACTCCATTACTACTTCTTCACTACTTAAATAGCCATCACTTCATCTTTGGAATTGTATGTACCTAACTGAATCAAGTATACTTAATATTTTATTTTCGTTATTCCTTTTATAGCTGAAGAAGAAGGACCAGAAGAGGATGAATATAAGCATCACGAAAAGCATGAATAAGACATTGTCCCTGTGTCTCTAATCGTTGTGCTATATACTTGATAGTATTATTAACTTGTTCATTTTTTATTCAATCCTGGAATACAAATTTTATTCATCATGACATTTAAATAAAAATATAATTCAATCTCCGCTTCATTTTTCCGTGTCATAGTTTTATTATTTCTGCTAAGAGAACTTAACTTGTACATCAATAAAATCACATCAGAAATCACAATAACTTAATTCATCATTATTATTTATTATCTTTACTAATTAACCAAAACATAAATCAGGCCTTGATATTAAAAATTAATAATAATATAAATTAAACATAATTCAAGGATGTTATAAGTCAAGACATAGCCGGAAGAAATAATAAAAGTTGAGTAGGATGCTGCCGTACCCAATAATGGTACCTATCAGCCATCTAGTGTTTCTCGTCCAAATGGAGAGTGAAAGAGGAGGAAAAGTATTTCACGAAATAATTATTTTAGTATGTTATTGAAAAATAACAAGACTTAGTGAATTGAAGAGAGCCTGTGTATGAGTAACGGTAAGTGACCTAAAGTTAAAGTGATCGGTAGTCCTAATTAATAAGTGGGTGATTGTGGTGGATGCCGTTTTATTACTTTCAACTTTTTTAACTTTATTTTTCTATTTCTCTCGAGTGATTTTTAAATTAAAAATTCTAAAAAGTATAGGACAGGGCAAAGAAACTTTTGGAATTTTTTAGCTCAGCTGTTTCAAGTTTGTGCCTATGGGAGAGGATTTTGGGCTTTCTGAAAGCACTTCCTGTATTCCTGTTCCCTTTTTTCCCCGACTCTGCTGTATACAAATTTATTGTTCTAAATATTTTTATTTATTTTCTTCAAGGAGAGTAAACTCAAATATTTTTGGGAGAAATGACTCAGCTTATTAAATGAGTACGTCTTTATAGTTTTAAATGGTTTCGTTATATTTAGGAAAGGTCGAATAAATTTGTGTGTTGGAAAAATTTGATGTTGTTGGATTTTTTGTATAGTTACCTTAATTTTAATAATAATTTAATATTGAATATCCTTTTTCCTTTGGTTCTTTTGGGGTCTTAAGTTAATATTTACAATGTACGTATATTAAAACTTGAATAGGAAATGAAGGTTACATATTACACACATTTAATATTTGCTTTATATAAGAAGAATAAGGAAAGGTTTAAAAACCAGTAGGTCATATAAGAATAATTTAATTAAAAATAAATTATTGTTGGCCTTACGTCATTATTATATGTATTACGTTGTAACGTTTCTAAATCCATTTTGTTGTTTATTTAAATTGTAAACTACACAGTTTGATATAATATGCCTTTAATGTGTTTTAGGCCGAATACTCCTGATGGGCTGGGCCTGGCCCTATCTTTAATCGGATTCTGTTAGTGCAACTATTATAGAAGTGCAAGACCCTAAATTATCTTTATTCCTGGTGCCAAAGAGGTTAGTGTCACATAGAAATAAAAGGATTAAGGAAATTATTTTGTTACAGAATTTAGTATTCGGGTGACATTATGTTCAGTGCTTTTTTTTATCAAGCAGCAAATTTCTCGAGACAAACCATGGCGTCGGGATTCCAATTCGAAGATCTGATGAGTATGGCGGAGAACAACGCCTTGAAAGGAGAGAAAAAGGTAGCTGAAGATAAGATGTTCGGAATTTCGGGATAAATATACTTATTTTAATTAATCTATCAATAGTAAATGAATAAAATATGTGTATGTGTTTATTACATTTACTTGTTTTTATCTAGATTAAAAATTCGACTGCACCACAGTTTAATTTAACGACGAAGCCTAAAAAAGTAAGTTCTAAGGATAGAAAGCTGTCCGATGGTGTGAAAAGATTCCTGCAGAAACGCGAAGAAGAAGAAAAACAGAAGGCTAAAGAAGAGCGGTTAAAGAAGGAACATTTGTTGCAATTGAGAGCACAGGATAAAAAGGCGAACCGAAGAGTTAATTCTATGCTTAAGATGACCAAATCTGCTAACAAGGCTTGTATGGCGGACGCCAAGGATTGTTTAAATGATTCATTGGCAGAGCAAGGTAATCTTGACATTGGTACAAGCAAGGTTTTTACTGCATCACTGTTTTGCTCAATAAATTTATAGGATTTGGCTCAAATATTTTGCAGGGGAATATCAACCGGATGAAGACGATTATGGATATGAATCGCAGCATTCTCAAGATATGTACCGCAAGATAATGGATAAATATAAACAGCAACCTGTCAGCAAACCAACAATGAAACCTAAAGGTGCTCCTGTTCCTACTGCTCAGACTCTGGCAAAATACCGACAAGCTAGAACAGAAAGCAACCACGATGATTCTCATACAAGTAGGTCACCAGAATTCAAGGAACCAGTAGAAGTTGCTCCCAAAAAGCAAAAGAAAGTCCCAGAAGTATTGAATTTCCAAGCTATGATGGAGCTTGCCAACAAAAACAAATCTCAAGAAACAGTAGCTATTCCTATGACAAAACTGTCATCTAGTAAAGAAAAAGAAGTCTTTGAGTACGGAAGACCTATGACTGCTAAAGAAAAGGCTGCTTTTCTTCAAGAAAACGCATTAAAACAAAAGTTACTATCAATGAATGGATCGCTCGCTAACGAAAAACAAGTTATAATTTCCGATAACAGATCTGGAAACGCTGGTGTCTCCAGTAATAATGGGAATTTTAAGATACCTTCCTTAAAGAAAAAGGAAAGTGCACCAGTTCCCAAAGTCGCCGATGACAGTAAGCGCATTAAAAATTTGCCAAATCATTCTGCAGGACGTGTGTCATCTCAAAATATTCCCCCAAACGCTTCCAAGCGCCCGAATCCTGCGCCATCACAATCAACAAATACCAATCACAGATCTAGTTCACAGCAAGGAATAAGACCGACTCCTCAGGGTCCCAGAAGTAATTCTATTCCTGAAAAAAATCGGAATGGGAATAGACCAGTGCCTGCTCAAGAATCAAAATCAAAAGTTAGTCCCAAGGCAGATTTTAATGGCAAAATTCAAGACAGGCCAAAACAATTAGAGATGACAAGTCGCGTCGCAGAACCTAAATCTTTATCATTACCACCGAAGAGTAATCCAAAACCTGAAATTCGTGCCCAACCAAGAGATGTAGAGCGGCAACGTCAAAGATCACCACCAAGACCAGATCCCAGGAGTAGGATGTCAAATCCTCAACAACGGCCACCACCACCCAGAGGCAGACCACAACCACCTCCACCACCATATTCCAGAGGGCCTCCTCCTCGCTCGAAACCTCCCATGAAAAGTAATGTCAATATCTTTTTTACATTTATCATATGGAATCAATTGTCTAATCCACCTGTTCATTTCTCATGTTAGGCAACAAGAGACGCATAGAGAGTGATGACGAGGATTCTGAAATGGACGATTTTATCGACGATGATGACGAGCAAGTGGACTACTCTTCTATGATTAGGCAGATAACGGGTTACGATAAAAACCGTTATCTACACATAGACGAAGATGACATTCAGGAATCAAGTGTAGCCGAACAATGGAGAGAGGAACAGTACAGCGCCAAAATTGGTATGTGTACACGCTGGAAATCGAGCCCTTGTTTCAAAATTAATTCACGTTATTGTGTCATATACTGTTTTGTGAATTGGTTTTTAATAGTTTTTTTGCAATGCAGGTATGCGGGAGGATTTAGAAGATATGAAGTTGGAAGCAGAAGAGAAAAAGAGGAAGATGTTAATGAAAAAGAAAATGCGACGATCTTAACCATTAATTGGTATAAATCTGTGATATGCAAACTATTTAACGCAGTAGGTTTTTGTACAAACTATTTTATTGATTTGAATATAAGATGACTTAATCTTATGCTACACCATTTACACAGTGTATTGGTGGATTAATTGTGTAATTGAGTAATGCAAATGTGCAAGTACATTTAATATCCCTACTGAAGTTAATGCCTACAGATAATTTAAACAGTACATCTTCACTATCAGCGATCATGCGATGAATTCTTCCATATTAGAAAGCATTTGACGGAAGATCAAAATCAAGTTTAAAAACCATCATGTTTTAAGTAATATTTCGCATTTGTAGTAAGTAGTGAATAACACCATGTAATTTAGAGTAATTTCATATAATTATAGGATCCAACAGTAATTGGGTTTGTCCCAAATAAGTGAGAATGAGCATTTATTTTTAACTGGCCAGAAACAAATCATTATAAAGTAACAGCGATTATGATTGTAACTTAACTGAAATGTCAAGTTACTGGAACTGGTTAAAGCAGCAGCTGGATGTCTCTCACTATTATATTTGCTTCTCCATTTTGTCTGCCTTAACCCAGTTTTTCGATGCGTTAACTTGAGCAGAATATTATACATACTTTTTTGCACCCGATAATCTGCAGGTCTAGGTTATTTTTGAGATTGTGTATGTAGTCGTTCATTCACTATTGCATGGTGTGGCTGTGTCGCCCATAGGTGCGAATAATCCTCTGAATTCGGAAACAATAAATGCATAATTTAATGTCCAATTACATCGTGAAAGGGACTTTATTTCAATGGCTTCCATTTATCTTTGATTAACTCAGTTTGAAGATCGCACATCTTAAATGGTACTTTTCTTATGGTATATATGACCAAAACGGGTAGTTTAGAAAAGGCTAAAGTCACTTATTATACCACGATAGGTGGCAGTAGCCGTTAACAAATGCATCGTATATCAGTTATTTCATTGCCCCAGCCTATGGGCTTGTTACGGTGTAGATTGACATTTTCGAAAATTATTCTTTGCACAAAGTGTAGGTCACCTACATTACAATTATGCAAAAATGAATTGTAAAGTAGTTCAAAAATACAATGACTTCCATTTCATGACTTTGAAAACCCGACTCCCCAAGTAAATGTATCTGGAATATAAACCTTGTAGCTCTGTATGTTATTTCCTAACTTACACAGTGCAATATGCCTTATGCGGATGCTAACATGCTAAGCTATGTGTTCTCGTTTAAATTACGGAGTTTGCTTAACAAAGTTATATACGCCCTTAAAAAGGAACGAAACAGTTATTTAGCTGAACCTATAGGATGGAACTTGATCAACTTGGTGCAGCTAAAATTGCGAATGAAACATTCAAAATACGGCTACTCTTTCTATATCGAGAAATTTCCCATATTGTTTATTTAGATGTTCATATGGTGTGAAGAAATCGCATATACATTATGTACTACACGCTAGGATTGAGGATTGAAAATATTGGCTAGCAACTTGATGATTTCAAATTAAAGCACATACCTAATATGTTTACCTACGAGTAATCAAATAAACATACAATGCAATACAAGTATGTATAGCTAGAAAGTTTCTCTCTAATTTAAAAGCGTCAATCGCAATCAAAGGTACCAAGGAGTAATAATACTGCAACATAGTAGTTCCGATGGCCGTCCCCGCACGGAAGAAGATACACCTCCGAAGTATTTGGACATAAATATTTAATAGTGGTGGTGGTAGTAAACAATGAAGTATCGTCCGGCAAGAACTGTAGTACGTGTGACACGGGAAATGACGTGCTGCGCAAATAAGAACAGCAAACAAAAGTAGGAGTAAATAATCTTGCTTGTTGGGATGATAGGCAAAGTATAGGGGTGAGAGATGGGCTTGAAGTGACATGGGAAAGGAACTTATTGTCCGTATGTCAAAAGATTTCAAAAGGCCAAGTGGTATGCGTGTACGAGCTGCTCCAACCGTTTGGATTACTTTCCAGGTAAAGGCTGATGAGTTCACAGTGGAATTTAATAATATGTTGTTGCCAATACTGATTGCCTACGTATGTACATACTCGTAAAGTTAACTCCCAGGAAAATGAGAAACCTTTGGGCTCCATATGATGGAAGATGGGTAAATGAAGTGTTCACATGATATTAGCACGCAATTTAGTAGATGACTAAACTACATCAAAGTCGTAATTCATTGAGTAACTTTACTGTGGTTTAACTTAAATTAGAATAGGAAATACAATTTTATATATACATACAGGAATTATTGGTTATGTGAGTTCAGTGGTCAACTGATTGCGAAGATTGTTAAACACGTATGCAAACTATACACTTACGCATATACAGATATATCTGTACCTATGCAATAAAAACTTGTATACAACTCCCATGAGAATCATATGACTGAGGGTTTTACTTTATACATTAAGGGCTGACCCTTAAAAAAGGTTCGGCAGCTATACAAGTTGGTTACCATGTAGAGGTCCCTTTGCATAGTACTTTAGTATGTACCTACATATATGTATATGATTTATAGACGAATACTATGGGGTAAAGTGAAATGAAGCTACATCTCAACGTCAGTCTCAAGAATGGGAAGGTTGACCGTATAATCTTTATATTTTAATTTGCAAGTATACTGGTAAGTAATAACAAATTAGTAAAAAGGTATTTTCAATGCCTTACGACCGAAACAACATTAAAATTCAAGAAGAATTCAAACATTTATATTGTGACACTGTGAGAATATTCCAGTGGAGTTGACTCTTTGCGTGTTTGGTAATGATAGATTGATATACAACAACTAATAATTTAATAGTTAAGTACACGAATTACAATTTTACAATTATGTCAGTTGTTTCCTTGCTTCCACAAAAGACTCGATAATTCACAGACTCGTCAATGTCTCTATAATTGTTTTGTACGTATACAATCACGTATAGTTTTAGCAGTTCACACAATACACATATATACATATACACTAAAAGTTTTCAACTTGTGTGACACAAGAACTATAAGGTGTTCGTGCCTATTTGTGTAGGTCACTAAAGAAAGGATGTAATAATACTTAGGCAATCAGACAAGATAGTTTCTGTACAAATTGTTCTGTCTCTGTACACATTGAAATTACTGGATGTGAAATTACATATCAATAATTATCTATTCTCCCTTAAATGTTCACTTCTACTGCTGTAACTCCAGTGCCCACACATGCTGAGGCCAGCCCGTTCTACCTTTAGGTTTACGATCCACTGGAGTATTGTTGTTTGTTGCCACTGAAGATGCATTGTTACCACCTCCAGTCACTGCACTTAATTCGGCCATCTGCAATAATTCGAAGTAAATATGATTAATTGCAATAATAAACAACAAAAAATTGGAGTAGCGATTAGGAAGAATTAAAACTTCTGCTTAAACAATAATAAGTTATTTTAATTGGGGAAATCTGCTACGCCGTATGCCGCTCTTATTACATGGTACAGCGATAGAAAACATTCTTATTTTAGTGTAAAAGTGTAGTAGCTACTGGAAGTACAGAGAATATTTTAAATTACTGCCATGTTGCAGGAAGTTCAGCAATTTCAATCAAGTTTATGAACTCTTGTCAGAATATTCTGTTGTATTTCTGCATTTAGCAACGTGAGTGTTAGGTGAAAATTTTCCCTATTCGAAAACAACGATTAGCAGGAAAGTGGTTGATTTGTCTTCCAAAGTCTTTCTCCAACCATAAATGCTCCCACCTTATTGTATTCATTCATATATAGAGACCATAACATTACAATTGCGAGATAAAATGGGAATGTGATAAAGAGTTCCAGAGCTTCTGCCCATAATGCAATTATAGCTCAATAATGGCCTCCACTTGGGGAAATTCAATCTTCCTAATGCGCTTCGCCTGTTTTCTGTAGTTATGAAATTTCAATTGAGTTAGGTTTCATTGGGAGGGGTGATGCCTGCGCCAGCACAACCATGTGAAAGATAAAGTGATAAAAGTAACCACCGATTGTACCTACCAGAAGTTCTTTTTTCCGCTTTTCGTCGCCACGAGCCAATTTTCGGGAGATTTCTGCTGTGAACGCTGCTGGAGTCCTTGAAGGGTCGTCCCCAGATAAAACTTCGGATAAATATGCGATGTATGAAGTAGCCAGTCTGAGAGTTTTGATCTTACCTACCACAACCAAAAGATCATAAATTACCCCATAATCAGATTTCATATAATTAAAATTGTCTTTATTCTGTGGAAACTCTCTACGGCTATATTATAATAATTCATTTGCTGTTCATACGCATTATTACTGGTGTGCTGTATTCTTACTTTTGCTGCGAGTGTTGAGGAACGGATTACAAGTAAATCAACTAAAATAATGATATTTAATACTTTCAACGTGCTCTATAACGTTGGCCCATTCTTTTAACATGACTGTATCACATTACATGTATGTATAAGTATACTTGTTAGGTTACAAACGATGTTGTTTTCAATACCGGTACGACGAAGACACAAACTGCTTCCGTCGTCTCAAGGATTTATGAATAAATTTCATACCCATTTTAAGGGCGTACGTTTTCTTGATACGTTACTAAAAAAAATGACTTACAGCTTCATTTCGATGATCAGTTATTACATGTATAAATAATAATGCTTTACATTTCACATTTCAGACCTAAGCATATAGTCGGTATGCATATGTGTAAGCATATGTGTATGCATATGTGGTCATTAAAAAAGAACGTACACATCACTGATATCAAGCTTGTCAACGAAATGTCTTGTAAAACTAACAAAAGATCGATTATATTAATTTATGAGCCACTACAAGTGCAAAATCTTAGCATCATGTTGTTTAATCAAACTAAAAGTTGACACGTTGAGACAGTCTTTCGAACGCTGTAAAACTGAGGGGTTGTATATCACTCATTTCAATGATTGTGTACCAAAGGTTAGTCTGCAGAGCAACGAGGTTGTGTCCCTGTCTCATTCATCAACTCAAGTGTGTAGCTTTCGACAACTATAACGTCTTCAAAAGAATAAGTTGCAATTCTGTCAATTTTCTAAGAAAACAGTATTCAGGATCTAAATATAGATAGATAGATCATTAGAAGTAATCGAAAACGTATATTGTGTAGATAAGTATGAACTTTGTTTTTAATTACAATATTGAGTATCTGATATTTAAAGCGTTGTCTGACGTAACGTTTGTCTTAACGCGTGCAGAAGGGCCTGTAAACCAAGCCATTAAAGTTATAGCATTCTTGGATATCTTGCTCTTTGACAAGATTTTTAATTGCTTCAAAGCTAAATAAGCAAAACAACAACTTTATTAAAAATAGCTAATTGGTGGTGAAAAATATTTGTTTAAAATGTTTATTCAATTTTGGAAAACCTTATTCCTATATAGGTTGCAGTATTGCTAGATTGCATTATGTACTACCCTCATCCTCCATCTTTCCGAATAATCTCGACAAGAGTCTATACTGTATTTTGTAGTCTTAAGCCAGCATTTATTCCCTCAGTTGTATGACAGGACTGAATTTATTATTTGAGATGTCTTCACACACAAAAAAGCCAGACTCAGACAGGTTGAGAAAAATGAGAGGCGAGGAAATATTTTGTAGTATCAAAAGCATGCTTAGTAAAAAAAAATACCACCAGAATGGGTTAAATTGTATAACACTGGATAGAAAACAGACCGTAAGCATACTTTTTACACACATCCAAATCATTCTATAGATCATCGAACAACGTTAAGTCTTTCTGTGTTTTATTTGGAAACTCCTACCGAGAATTTTTGACATCCTGTTTATGTATTTTAATATTGAAATTACTCTCACAACATACACCCTCAAGTTTTTCCTTTGCACTCGAGTACTGAATGTCCTCATCGTATTTCGCCCGACTCCCAAAACATGCTCTCCATATAGCTCTCAGCTTTAACGGTATACAAGTTACGCAAACATATGACTGTTTGAAGATCCACTAAATTTGATGCCTTCATTGGAAGCGGAAACCCTCGGGTTGAAGCACGGGACGGTGCTCAATAAATTAGCTTTTCGAAATAGGCATTTATAGATAAACGTTTATTTTTGTCACTTTGGTTATATTGCCTTGCAATATATAAGTAACTATATACGAATCGTATAACACGATTCTATTAGGTCCTATAGCTATAAAGTTTTAAGAAGCACATATTATTATTCTTGTTGCTTTTAAAATGTAAATCATATTTAATAGTTCAATGAAAAATTCCTCAATATGTTATGTACATGTGCTTATAACATAATGGCTTCGGGGATTTTATAAGTTTTGCGTTTGATATATAAGGAACTATATGCAAGAAACACATTTGCATATGTACTTGTTACAGAAACTCATAAACGAACTAATTTGTGGGTTTCTCTGGAACCTGAGGAGAAAACCACATAAATGAGTCAGATTGCATGTTATTTTATTGAAGAAAAAACTGCTACAATAGTTCTCAGAATTCGCTGCTATTACCTAAAATTAATTGCTTTTGGTGTTGAATATCTGTTCAGAGTAGTGTGTAGTATTTCACTTCCGCTTCAAATGTAAACAAAGTAGTCATAAAATCTGAACCGAACTTCCTGCTAACAATAATGTTATTGTTGAATAAATTCTGGAATTCGACACTTTACACATTGTTACAATTGAATTTACAGTATTTATAATATTAATATTCTTATTAATCTCGCCATTCTGTGATAATTTATTATTTTTGATCATACGTTGTACGTTGTGCTCTGTTGACCACCCAATTCACAGAGTTAAATAAATTTAAAGTACTCCATCTACTTATTGTCCATTAGTGTGACAATTATTCGAATTTGAAATTACCATTGCTTGCTCCATAATCATCCACTGTCAATTCTTATACACACAGCCGATAACCTTGCTTTTCCTTTGTCAACTCCACTTTTATGACAAACTCACATTCAGATAAGTAGCCTAAAAGCGAACTTTAAAAAATAAAATATTTCATTGGGTGTAGCTTTGAAATTTTATATTCTGATGGATACTCGTGTATGACTCATTTCATACACTTTAGAAATTCTCAGCATTTATATTCCAGTGTCTATACGGATCTCCCTTTTTATTGGCATCTTCTTCTTACTTATTTGCTTTCCCCTTTCGCGAAGGTACATGATTACAATATGCGTTTCAGTTACTGATGACAAATATACCTGAATCGTAAAAGATTCTCTGTCTAAGTATTGCCTCATAGATACACTGTAAATTGTCCTACAACATGCAAGAAGTGTTGAATGTCACATGAATGAACAAACGTTGAATTCAATTATATTTGAATCTAAATTTTGATATTACTTACTTAATTTTGTGTCGGCGGGTACATTAGGTATACAGTCCCGGAGTTCCGCGAAAGCATTATTAATAGATTGTGTCCGACGACGCTCTTTTTTATTAGCAGTTGTCCGTCTTTTAACAGGTCTATCTGGTCTGCCGTTACATTGTGAAGGAGATGTCATGGGACTAGAACTAGGATTTCCGTGATGGCCTGTGGGGCAATCCCACACAAATGCAGAACTCGGTGGTGAACGGGAGCCATAGCAATATTCTGGACCACTGCCGCTGCAACAATCGTCAACTTCACTACTATTGTTGCCATAGTTGTGGTGTCCACTGTGTGGGTGATACTCATAATAAGGGTTTATGACTGGAGTTGAATGACTTATTGGATCGCTAGGTATAAAATTTTCATTATAATTGTCTTCCGAATTAGGGCCACACCAACCATACTCCGAATAACTGGCGTTAGTAGGAGACTCGGATGTGCAACTCATTGTAGCGATTGCCACGGAGCTATGCATCTTGATCTTTAAGAATTTAACTGCGATGGTATCAAAATAACACTTGAACTAATCACACAGCTACAGATATAGGTTAACTACTTCGCGTCAGGTGTGAACATCATTCAATTTAGAACGTGTGTATAGGAGGCTAATACTGATAGGAGAGAAATTACAATCTAAGAAAGATGTATGATTGAAAATACTTTGGTAATAGATTGAGTTTCCATTACAATCCTTCATGTGATGCTTCGAGGACAGCACACAAGTTTTACGTAACAAAGTTGAAAACTTACTGTCGTTCGCCAACCAACAGTCAGGGATCAAGTACTGGAGAATACACAAAATGCAAGAAAATTGTATGAAAGACCTTAAGCAAGGGGTGAGTTGTGCATTTGTATGAACATGTGAACATTTCAAAGCAAAATACAGTTTCTCTTCTTCCATATATACTACTATTAACTACAACTACAGAAGTTAATGCAGTAAGTAGTAAAGTTAAGGCTGGCCAAAACTGAATTGGTAGCTTATACAAATTTACAAAAATTTAGAGGAGGATCATCGGGATTTACGGGTGTGCGTTGTAGTAGTAAAGCTCCGCCTGAACCCCGGGGCAACAGCATCTCATTGGAATTCTTCCTTTAATGCTGATCCTCCTTTTTCTCTCGAGTTGCTTTCTATTCAGGTATAAAGGCAATTGTATTTTGTACATATGATCTGATCAGCCAGACACTTGGCATGAACGCATTACGTCAAAATGTAGATTTCCTCACGCCAATCGAGAGAAAAGTCATACACTATAGTGCACTTTTCGCCTTGCACAAATGTTTCAAAATTCTAATCTTTGTGAAAGCATGTAAATAATCTGCCTTGGCAAAAAAAGGTCTTTAAATTTGTGGGGCTCTGGCGTTATTTAAAATAACATATGAAATATAGTCACAGTTGAAATATGCTGGCAATTATTAAGAACTAAAAATATCTTTCAATAACTCAAGCATGTGAATGGAATAAAAATCTTTGTAAGTTTTGTTTTTGTTGTTAATAATGTAGCATTGCATTCTTGTTCTAGTATTTTAGTTTGATGCGTATGTACATATATTTGTAAAGACAAAATATTTCTTGGATCTTGCTCTTTGCATTAGTAAATTGGATGAAAGTAATTTTGAAGTGTCTATGACAAAAATAACGAGAGGGGACGATAATACTTGACTTGTAATGTTCTTCATCCAGTCTCTGTGTCTGTACTGCTCAATACTATTTAAAGACTGATTGTGAAGGAAAGCTCCATATAGTATCATTCATTATTTATGTACTGTAGTTTTGACGTAAGAGGTTTTTGAAAAGGGGCGACTTGAAGTCACTCAGTCTCAATTCTGCCTTGTTCAGTTGACCTGCTGTTGGTAAAAAAAACTGATCCCCACACACAGTGTTTTTTACCATCATGAGAAGTCAGTTTTATCTGTCGGCAATGTTTATTTCTTCTGCCTTCACTTCATGTTTATATTAGCTGAGAGAACACGAATAAATTCCTATATTTTACAAAAATGTATCTTTTTTCTGTATCTGTTCTTCTAACTCTCTGTCTTTTTTATATTTCCCCTGGCAAACAAATTAACATTGGTTTAAGCGTGTGATAGTTTTACTCCGAATCGGGTTTCCCATATACCATACACCCGGCTCTCCTCGTTCACATTAGAACTACATGACTTCTCAACTACGTAAAATATCATTTTCCGATAGTTCTCACCAAATTTTAAGGTTAAAACAGTAGGGTAAAGCAGTAGAAAAAAGATCTCGCTGACTTATAGATCGGGGTGTGTATGTATTGAAGACACTAAAGAAAGGGACCATTTAAGCGAGACGAAGTTTTGTTCTAGGCCACGACTCTGTCTTGCCCCGCTGTCACCAGCAGCGTTTCCAACTCTAGCAGTTATCCCTAAAAAATTTACTTAGGTGGTGTTTGTAAAATGATACTTGAATGTTTTAGACTGACCTTCGTAGTGGATCATCATTGGGAATGAATCCCGTTCACTTAGCTGTCTTTGCCAGTCCATTTCAAATACATGCACGTTGCTTGTAAAAAATCATCTATTACCGACCGTTAAAATATTTTTTCATGTATCTCTCATAACTGTATCGTCTACATGAACGTACGTTCAGCAAGAATTGTTACCTCAGCTGAAATAACATGTTACAATTTGGATTATGATGCAAAGCTTATATAAGTATGTAAACCGCAGTATTAACCCTTGTGTTTATTCTAGGTCCAGTTCACTCATCAATCGGATTATATCCTGTAAGTTGTGTGTTTTCATAATTCATAACCCTTTAATATAATCAGACCTATTTTTCTTTGGGAGTTTGAACTTAAAATAATTTTATACATTTCTTCATTACTACATCCTGTAGTAAATTAAATTAACGATAATATATTAAACAGCAAATTAATGCATAATAAAATACGAATTCCATAGTTACTCAATAGTATAAAGCAAACAGCATCAAGTGTAATAGCATCAAAAACGTTGGTGCCCTTGTTCAATGGACAAACTTGTATACGTATTGTACTTATATCTTATTTCCTTGTATGATTTGCACAAATTCTTATTAATTCATGTGAACCAGCATCAGGATTCGTGTACAAGCTGTGGTCATAGTGTTTTACAACTCTGAGCGCACTTGCTTAGCTATCTGTATTTGGGCTGAGACACGAGGATTAGGTGTGTGGGATGTCTTGGGTTGACAGTAAAACTAACCCCATCCATTTGATGGGAAGGGTGATGGTGATGACTATACGCTGTACGGTGTGCCAACACACGTTTTGTCCCTAAGTCGAGTAATTATAACTTGACGTATATGTATACTACATGGTCTCCATAGAGGTTGTCAGTTTCTTTCATGCTGTCCATCTGTAACCATTTCGTAAAGCAGAACATACATCGTGGCCAGCACTCAATTAGAACAAACTGACAAATCCAATCACCATTATCTCATAAACGCCTATTATTCCGAATATGTTCTCTTGTTGAGCTAAGAGGACTATATACTAGCATGTGTATATGTAAGCATGCACTTCATAGCCTGCATACTTTAACCAACTTTTATGTGTGTCCTGCTGTCGACAACTCGATAACAATGATGAACCCCTGTCAAGTCGTCAGAGGTATTGTAATTTGCGAGTACAAAATCGCAGTATCATCAGGGTTTCCGTGCAATTGTTCTAATTCATATGTTGGATGTAGCCTGCAACGAAGGAGTAAAGATCAATTTTTGTCTTCATATGAATCGTTATTTGTGCCTCAAAAGTAGTTTACCTGTCCGTAACAATCTACTGTGTAATTTCAGCAGTAATAATTTTTAAAAGCTAGAATTATGTTATTTCATATCATTACGTAAAATGGGAAAAAAGGAAACTCGCCTAGGGTTTTACTTTGTCAGAGACAACTTGCCGAAGAATTGTTTGTTCTAACATCATGTGAGCTATCTGTTTTCAGCACAAACATATGTACAACTGCTGGTGTAAGATTAGTAAAACAGAAAATAAAAGGAAAGTAAACATTGAATGCGGGAATATATGCATGCGTATAAGTCTAAGGCTACTCTCGGAAAGATACTTGTTTTACAAATTCAACACTCTTGTTAATGGCAGATAACCCGAGAGTCTTCTCAGGTACTGATGATAAACACATAAGGTTGCGCGGTTAAGGAGCTCAAATGAAAGAAGAAAACAATAGTCTAGAAAGCGGTGTGAAGGAAAGGAGAATGACAGACGGATTAGGCAATAGAATACGAGAAGGTAGTATATAATTAGGTGTCCAAGCTTGAATCATACCTGAAGTTGTTACCCCTTGGGTGGTTTGACTGCCCTAAATATGACGGGTTTCTTTCAATCACTCCTTGTTTAGATAGAGTCTTGTGAACACGATCCTGCACGACTCATTTAGTTTGTGCCTCCTTTTAGTATAGTTGGCAAAATAATTTGTATGGCAGTACTCATTTAAAGTAGGGCTGAGTTTGTGTTAGGCTTCATTTCCCACTGCACCGACCCTAAGAACATGAATTTAACGCTTCATTTGATCAGCTGATATTACTGAAAACCGGCTCAAAAGAGCCAAAAGCTTACCGCAGACTCAATTTACCTATGGGTTTCTACTACTACCAAGAAGTCATTTTTCTCAGGATGAATGAATATAATTACCTCTACTCAGAATGCTGTTTCACAAAATTGAATGTCAATATTATTTCTTGATTGCCAGTCATACAATGTGCATATATAGCGTGCAGTGCTGGGGTAATTACATATGTAACACATGTGTCATGATACTCTTTGCGGTGAAATAACAAGTTTTCTGCTCCATACGGCTTTCGTTTAAAGTTACAAAATGAACAATTTGCTACAAATAGTCAAATTCATTTAATAAAATCTAGATTTTGTGGCTGAGATATTCGTGTTTAAAAAAATGAATGCTTGAGACTAGCAATTTGCTGGTTTTGTATGCAACACAAGACATATAGAAGTTGATTTGCAGTGCCTCTAGAAGAAAGAAGAGACAAGTGGCATTTAGCTGAAACGACTGTTCGAGTCAAAGAGAGCGGTCTCATTAGAGACAAACATTCGTCCAAGTACAATGATAAGAAAATCAGCATAGGTTAGTCATTAATCAAAATCACTTCCAAAATAAGATCTGAAGTTATTTTGAAGGAAATTATTTTATTTTAAGCAGTTGTATATATAGTATACCTAAGTATAGCTTTTAATGCTTGGCTTATAGTTTTCGTCGCAAATATTAATGGAGTAGTTTCAACTACCCAAAGAAAGTGTTTTAATTGTTTTACACGAATTTGGGAGAGGGTTCTTATAGCTCTTTAATGCTTTTTAAAATACAAATAATGCAATATCATCAGAGTAAGGAGGTTCATGTGCCAGTAATTTGAAGCATTGTCATTGCTAATTGCTTACTTATCTATACATTCAAGAACCGCGGTTGTTGTTGTCTCTCGAAAGAACATTGTGGCTAGGAAATATAGGAATAAAGTTAAACCTCTGAGGATTGGGGGCGGATATTGTAAAAGAAAGGGCGAATATGACCACGGCGTTCGCTGCTTCATTTTTTATCTTCAAGTAGAAGGACTTCACACTATGATCTACCGACAGAGAAATTTGTTACCTTTAAGACGAATACCCATAGTGTCGTTGGTTATGTAATTCAAGGTAAATCCAGAAGTAGAATAATCAAGTCAGTATGTTTTCCTAATCTAAGAAACCCACAGTGTTAAAAATGAAAAATTACATCAGTGTAAACCGTAAACCAAAGCATTATTTTATAATACAATGCAATACGTATGACCTTGTATTAAGATATTCAAGGCACTCGAGCGAGTGCCGCTCTGTTATTCTTGGTTGGAACGCCCTTTCCGGTGGATTTCTTTAACCGATGGCATCACTCGGGATATACACATAGAGGCTCAAGTTTGTTTTTACCGTTCTATGATGAGCATCATCGGTGGCCTTTCTTCCTTGCCCTTCCCTAATAATTACGTTTTATGAAGTCATTAGAAACCGTTTATGCAATGTCTTTTGCAGCTTCAGTACCTATACACATGATTACCAGTAATGTTAACTTGATATTTTTGTCTGCAGGGCTATACGCACAGCACCTCCGATTTTTATGACCTCAACGTGTCAACAAGGAAAGATACATAACTAGTAACATTTTTTTTGACATCCACCAAATCGAAAGTGCTTCAAAATGGACCTACTATGTAATCCTCGAAAGTATGTATTAGTCCTCAAATTATTTTAAACTAGATATGGTCAAGGCTTTAGTTTATATTTGAAAAACAATCAAAGTTGATGCGGTATAACTTCAGCAGTATTAACACGGATTTGGTAGTATGACAGCAGCAACAGACCTATGAAAACAGTACGCGGATGTCGTATCCGCACAGACATGGAGTTTAAACACGCATATGTACACGCGTATAATTCTATTCGTACACGTTTAAAAAACATCTTTGTAACTTTTACTAAAAGAACAACTTCCGATGTATAAACGATGTATGAAAAGAAAAGTATACATAGTATATTTTTGTTTTAACTCCTGCGGGCCCCCTTAAATGTTAACCCCGGGGGTCTTGAGTCAGCAACTATTCAATTCATTTGCTACAAGGGTAGAAAGACACCGACGTGTCAAACTCAAGCTACCGAATTTCACTTGTCAATCACAAATTAGTATGTACAAACTATGCATCATATGTATGCACTTGAAATTGGTAAAGATGACGTCTATCAAGTCTGATGATTCGTTTTAGCTTATAAACTTTTAATTAGAAAATTAATGTGGCGAGTGTAATGTTATTCTCAATCAGTTCCCATACATGTGTGTCTTTTATGGAATGCACCCCGTGGGATTGAATTTAAAGAAATAAAATAGAAGATAGCAGCATATATTAGCTCTCGTCATTGCCATGCCATGAGTTTTTACTTTGGCAAAATATTTATTCAATAAGCCCATACGTAATATCGTGTTTTCTTTTCTGAATATGAAACGATTTTCTTTAAACCGGATACCAAAGCTTCGGTTAGTAAACGTATTTCCTTGTCGAACAGAAAAAATGAAAATATGAAGGGTGGGTTACTGAGAGCGTATTCCGCGTATGATAAAAAGGGTACTTATGCTGCACATGTGTAAATTTTTAAGTTTTCAGGCGTCAGTGATACTGAGTAGTTCGAGCCGAGCGTGTAACTTTAGGCAAAGTGTTACCGTCATGTGAAAATTGAACCTCAACTTTTATGATAGTACATAAACTGTGTGACACCAAGAAATATTTATGAGAGGCGGTTCGGTCAGAAGACACCATTTGATTCGTCTGGTTTCTTATCCTGAACCAATTAATTTCAAAATATACTCCTTACTCCTAGCATCCTTAATCCTTAACATTTCTAACTTTCCCAATATTTTAAGGATAAAAATAAGCGCAGGTTAATTTGAGGGTTGTGTAGTTTATTCCTCGGGACTATTTTTGCTAATTAAACTTGTTTTGACAAATTTCTCCGGATGTAAAATATTTACACAGTTGAATTTGTATTTATTATTTTTATAACGATAAAAGCTGGCAATTTGTGCCTAAATGTAATAGGGATAGGTGATATGTCTGTACATATTTTGTCACAGTGCCCCAGTTTTTCACGAACACATCTACGTTAATGTTATCTTGACTGTATCTTTTACACTGATTAGAACCAAGAAGGGCTGAAATTAAAATACATATAGGTAGTATTATACAAACTATGCGAGAGAACTTTCTCAATGTTTAAATCAGTATATTAAAATCAAGAATGATGTACGGTCGGCCTCGGTATGTATTACAATGTTAAGACAAAAAGCAAATTTTTTTTCAAAGTTTAACTTTTCTGATAATG
>JAQGAK010002150.1:0-22721 GCA_034696945.1 Lipothrix lubbocki
AATAAAATAAATAATAAAATAAATAATAAAATAAATAATAAAATAAATAATAAAATAAATAATAAAATAAATAATAAGATGGGCATTTGCCCAGAAATGTAAATGGTAATTACATGAAATAAGTCAGTTTTAAAGATGTTCATAATAAACATTTCAATTGCTGTTTTTGCCTTTCCCAAACATGTATTATTTATTTTACAGTAATGATTATTTTTAGGAATTTAATCAATTATACAAGGTTTTCATATACTTATTTATATATAGGTATGATAGTTTATATAGGTTTTTACACAATCAATAACTTTATATTTCAACCATCACAATAATAATAATAATGATTATAATTAGGTTTAATAAAATTCAGAATATTATACATATATTTCCATATAAGAAGTAACATGACAATAATAATTATATTTATGACAGCACCATTGAAATTTTGTTGTTTTTTCTTGTTGTTGTTGTTGTTGTTGTTCTTGTGTAAATTAATAATAATTACATATATACATATTTTTATATAATGTGTAACATCGAATATTTTTATGGCAATATCTTTAAATGTTTTGTTTGATTGCATCTTTAAACGTATGTATTTATTTACATTTTTAATAGATATATAGTGTGTATACTATACACAAGTATATGTAATAACAATTTTAGGGGATTTTTCACATACAATTTCTGCTTTTAGAAATAACATCCACAGTTCTGTTTACTCAGGTTCATCAATTTGTGTGTGTGTTCAAGGAGTGTAAATATAACGTTTATAATTATTTCGAATTTAAATCACGTTTTAATAATTAAAATTAATTTTAAGTACCTAATTAATAATTAACAATTAAATTACCACATCTATATTTAGTGTTTTCAGTAGAAACCAACGGATTTTCTTGTTTCGTGTTGGAAATTTTTTCCAAGTTTTTTACGCACTTTTGCATTTTTGACAAAATTTATATATAATTATCGGTGATTCATGAATTTGTTTTATTTTAATCCGAAAGAAATTCTATGAAATTTTGATTTTTGTATTAATTTTGAGAGCAAAATGTTTTCCCCCATTGTTGACAATTTTATTTTGTTCTTTCATGAGCATTAAACCGCTGAACATAATTTGTATTTCTTTATTTCCCGCCATTTCTTTTCATTCATGTTAATTTAATCAAGAGAAATAAGAGGCAAAAAATTTATTTCTGTTGATCAATCTACAATGATTTCTTTATATTTTTGTTATTTTGGAATAATTCAAAAAGGATTTCGAATTGAATTTTTGAGTTGAAACATTACAAGCGCAAAATCGCGTTGCAATAAACACGATTTTATTTTAATTTTTTTTATTTTGGATTTCATTCTGTTTAAAAATGGAAAAAAAATTGTATGTTTTGGAAAGTTTAATTATTCAAGTTAATTTTTTCATTTAAACTGGAAAAATTACTGGTCTAATAATTATTGGTGAAATAATTAACTAAATAATTGTTTGTCCATATATGCCCGCAATACCATGAATTTTCCGATGGTTTTAAAATTACCAGCCTCAAAACCATTGGAAGTACATAATAACTTTATGTATTTTCGGTACTGCGGTGTATATATTAATTTTTAAATAGTTATTTAATTTTTATTTTTGGACGACCTAAACTTATATACCCGGTTTTCTACGAATTACCAAAGTCTCTTTTATCTCTATATTTACTAATAATGCAACATCAAGATAATTTGATAAAATGTTCAAATTGTATGCTTTATTTTTTTGTAGATTTTTTGTTAAATTTTTTGTAGAAGCTTAATATTTTTATACATTGAGAAGCATAATCTCAAAAGCCATAGTTTCGTGGGCGTAAAATTAGCTGATTTCTACTATAGTGCAGATTTAACATTTAAAGCTTTCTATGGACTTCGGTTTAAATTTCTAGTTGAAGAATCCCGGATTATTAGTTCAGGTTATGAATCAAACCGGGGACTTTATGCTGGGGCTCGTAGCATAAAGTCTCAATCCGTTCGTTCATTGTTCCAAAAAATTTTATTCAAGAGAATAAATCAAGTTTAATTGTAAGTAATGTTGATACAAAACACTAAAATTCAATGCAATAATTAATACAAAAATTAATACAAAACTTAATACAACAATTAATACAAAAATTAATACAAAAATTAATACAAAAATTAATACAAAAATTAATACAAAAATTAATACAAAAATTAATACAAAAATCAATACAAAAATTAATACAAAAATTAATACAAAAATTAATACAAAAATTAATACAAAAACCAATACAAAAATTAATACAAAAATCAATACAAAATTAATACAAAATTAATGCAAAAATTAATACAAAAATTAATACAAAATTAATACAAGAATTAATACAAGAATTAATACAAACATTAATACAAAAATTAAATAAATGCTTTTGTAAGCAGTAGTATTATCCAGCAATCTGTGACATAAACTTGAAAATAGCGAGACTGCAAAAAATGCTGTCTGTACGCTGAACTCTTGACACAAACTCATAGACAAGTTCTAATAAAGTTTGACATTTAACAATTTTCAAGGGAGGAAATTTAGTGTGAAATGAGGCTATGAATAGTGCAATAAATTGCTTGAAAAAACGGTATTTCATGCTATTCTTGTTTCTATACGTCCTCCTGACACTCAAAAATAAAATCCGCTTGAGTAACTCTATTGTTAGCTGACTGCTGTATATTTCCCTTAGATGACATAATTTACCCCAGAATTCCGCTCTGCTTTTGTGGAATAATAATTCATACTTTTATTCAAAAGTAGAGTAGTCGCTTGTATAATTTAGACATTTTCTATAGATTTGTGTAGGGGGGACGCTCCTTTTGCCACTCATGACGCCATGACTTTCAGGGGGAAATCTCTTTGCCTTTTGGCCTCCGTCCGTGCATATTCCGCGATATGTAATCTATTTTCTCCCCTGCCCTGCCTCTCTACCTTTTGTACACCCCACAACTTTTACGGGACTCTCTCAATGGAGACAAATACCCGGAATTCCATTACATGCCCCCGTAAAAACTTTTAATGTAAATGATGTTGGCACTGGGTCTGTGGAAGGGAATTTTAATATGGGACACATATATGTACATATGTAGATACATATACCTATAGTATGTATGAATGTATGTATGTATGTACGTATAAAGTATATTACCATATTTCGTATTATAAATTTGGTCTCCAGACTCGGGCTCGTGGTATTGGCAAAAACCATTAAATCTTTTTTATTCAACCACCTTTTGTTGTTGAATTCTGCCCTGGATTTTGTAAAGAAGTCATAATTACATTCGGCTTAATCAATCTCGAGTCTACAGTTTTTAAATTGCATTTACACTTGTATAGGCAGAGTTTGTATTTGGTACGATTTCACTGTCATAGCCATGTACATACGTGCATCAACTCTGATTGAATCATCATAAGGTGTTTGATTTAAATCAAAATGTAATCACTAAATGCATGGGGAATTTTTTGGATTTTTAGTTTGCAAATTTTCTTTAGGAAATGTTAGAGAAATTGCTAAAATAAAATATTAAATTTGAAAACAACGAGAACATACAGTATTCAGTGCAAATTTTTAATAAAATTTGCTAGAATTGGCAGGAATTTTAAATGCACATTTTTATTAGAAAATACAAATTTTTTAGGAATAGAATGAAAATTTTCACTAGACAATTAAAAAAATTTGAGGGCATATTAATTTAATTAGGAAATGAATACATTTTCAATACAAGTTTGAAATAAAACACTACAATTTTTATGAATTTAATTTTTTGATATTTCTATTGCAAAATTAAAAAAATTGCTTTTGGACGTTTGTAACGTAAATTTTCGAGTAAAAAATAGTGGAATTTTCAAAATTTGACGGTTTTAAATGCAAATTTTCATTGCAAAATTACAGAATTTTGACGTTTTTAAATGCTCATAATTAAATTTTGACGGCCTTAAATGCAAATTTGCATTATAAGTATCCAAAATTTCTGCTGATTAATAGTGCTACAGGGAGTGCACAGGTGTTTACTGCAGTGGATTTAACAAATGCCGAGTAAAACCAGTGAAGAGACATGCACACGTGCCGTGCGTTTAATGACATAACTCTCGCCAAAGAAGACTTCCCTATGCTAATATCATTCATTCTCCCGGAAGCACCAATGCACGTACATACATTTTCACCATCGTCATCCGTTCCATGGGACTTGCCTATCCATTTTGGCGTGCCTTCATTGAGTTCCGATTTTTATGTATTTTATATTCCAAAAAAATTCATACATTCCTACTAAAATTCCTATAAATACAGTATAAGTCCTATATGAGTATGTACACTGTATTTAATGCCAAGAGGAAATTTATAGATGTGGAATCTACCTTTCTCCACCAAAAAGACCACGAAAACTCAGCCCACCTAAAACTCATTCATACAACCAAGAAATTTGCTTTAAAAAAGATGCCCGTAAATCCTACGGCTGTCGTCTTCGATGAACAATACGGAAAATGAATGACTTTTTTTGGCTTTTTATACAAAAAGCATGTAGATATGTACCTTCCATGTGTTAGTATAGGGGGAAGGAAATGTTACGTACATTCTTATATAACAAAGAATATGGAGCGAAGGACTGACCTACTATATATGGAACTTTATTATATTACACTTTATTCACAAATATTAGAGATATACACATATATGCATATATCCTGTATACGTACATAAGGATCTATAAGGGAAGGATCTATAAGGAACTTTCTCCAGACTCTGTCTCCGTGCATTGCCTAAAAGTAACTTTTGTGTACTTAACTACCCCGCGCTCTCTCCATAGGAGTTTATTTTTAACCTGGGCTTAAATTAGAACCCGGACTTCTTCCTCCTCTACTTTCTCTCCACTTTCCTTCCCCCCTGTACTTTTACTCTACTACTTCCCTTTTCCCTATACTCTTATTATTATTCTATTGATCTCCGTCTTTTTCCGTATGCACCTCACAATCCTCATTTTTCCTCTCCCGCACACAACTACCATCATCAGAAATTTCCTCTCTTGTCAGTACGGCCGGCAAAACTTTTCCTACTCCAGTTTTTTCTCCAAATTCTTATACATAATAATATGTGGAAGATTTATATATACACAATTTTGTAGTATATATAGGAATTACATATATATATATGAAATTCACTCTATGCTCAACAAATCCCCTACAATGCTCTTATATACATTTCATGGTTGTGTTGACATTTGACAATAATACAAAATTTCAGGAATTATATAATTATATGGATGAAATTTCATATATATTTATATTACAAGTGCAGAGTCAGCTACCTTTAGAACTGTTGCGGAAATTTTGTTGTACGAACTTCATGTATATACTAAACATGTAACTTTGTATAGAAAAATTTGTACAGTAAAACAAAAATTCAAGTTGAGAATTCCATGGAGAAATTACTAATAATTTGTATTATAGCTATAAATAGTAATTTTCTTATATAAGAAAATTTTGCGCATTGTAAATTTTTATTAGGAATTTCATATCGAAATTTATATAACGACATAATCTGATATATAATTATACAGTTATTTATAGCAGGATAATAATAAGTATTATAAAATATTTGTGGGGAGAGAAAGTGCAAAAAATGCAAAAAAAGAAAGAACGAGGAGAAAAAGGAAGACATCTCTATATACTTGTGACAGAAATACTTTTATTTTAGTTTTCTCAACTTTCTTTCTCTTTTCTTTGTCTTTCCTGTCGTTTTTGCCATTTATTTTCCTACGCCGTCCCTATATCTTTAACCCTTCTTACGATTAGCCCTGTGCCTTTAATCAGTGCGGGATACCCAGTGTTGTTAAAACTTGTTGTGGGTTATGCCATAGACATGGACTCAGGGCGCTTATAAATAAAAGAATTAATATAAGAGCTAAGAATAGAAAGAAGGAAAGTTTGACTGAAGAGTTTGAGTCTTTGCGGTTGTCCGCATTCCATCATAATAATGCTAAAACCTTGACGGTATTTAAGTCGGTGGCGGCGGCAGTGTGGTGGTCCTAATACCCACGAAGATGACGATGTCTGTGGGTTCTTTCCCCCTTATGATAAGAATTAAGAAGAACAACTCTGAAGTAGTGTTGTACATGGTAAAAACCATCCATCTTTTTGTTGGAAAGTATTTTTGCACCTTTAAATCTAACGTCATAAAAGTTTTCCCCTTTCCTATATCCTTACCATTCTTCTTATCCTACTTTTCTTGTTTTTCTAGCTGTTGTTGATCGGATCACCCGCCGATCTGTCTCCGAGAATTATACAATTTTCCTTTATCTATAAATGGTACTATACAGCATTAAATTTGTGGTTTATTTGCGGGTTTGCTCATCGATTCTAGTGATAAAGAAATCTTTGAAGTCCTTGGCTTATTGTTCAGCTTTTTGACATATTGGGGATATTTGCTTTGCTTGCTCAGTTGTTACAACATAAGTTGAATTTTCGACACATCGGATACGTATATCAATAAGTATGTGTATAATATATGTAATTTATGAAAAGTATATTTTATTCTGTTAGACGTAAGTTTCCTATCTTCACTACACAGTCGAAGAGGCAAATATAAATATCTACACAGTTGCTACAAAGCAATAATAGAAATTACTACGGTACTACAAGAAATGTCACAAATATTCCAATGCAAAACAGTCTATGTCGTTTACAAGCATGGCCTGTGTGTTTACATTGTCATGAGTATAGCGCATTTATACGGGAAGCAAAATCCCGCTGCTGCTATGGAAAACTACGGCCAAGTCGTATTGCATGTTGTAGAAAAAGGGGAAATATTCCAGCAGTTTCTACCGCGATATGTGCGATTGCAATGGTGAATAAACGGGATAGCCGCTTTTGCATTCCAAACTTTAAAAGTAATATTCGGAAGCTGTAGTCATTCTTGTTGCATTTCAGCAAATTGTGGAGACAGTTATATTTGCCTCTTCAACGGTGCTATGGTTATCTACGATAAGAACTGTGGGAAGTAGATGATGCTTGTGATAGTTTTAGAAAACTGACTGCATATGACATAATATGAATAGAGCTCGGACTGTTATTGCTGATGGATGTTTCTCTGCTGTTTCCTTTATAGCTCTGCTACGGATTCTACTATCCCGCCTAGACGTATCTACCATTACGTATTTGGTGAGTGTTGTTTTTGTCCATATTGATTTCCTGTCAGAAATGTCAGATTGTCTTTTCGTTTCTTTTGTGAGGTTGTTATTCCGTCCGAAAGTATTCCTGTCGTCCCATTACTTTTACTATATTTTGCAACTATATTTCGGACTAGTGGGAGGAAATGAGCTCATATTTGAGTATTATTCTGAATGAAAATAAAGATGGTTGGATTATAACTTTTTATATAGCAATACCACTGTGATAATTGAAATAAGAAATAACCGTTGGTTACCACTGAAAACACTAAAATAAGGTAATTTGAGGTAGCATTACCCATATATGGTCTGTTGACAATTATTTCAATTGATATTTTCAAATTTTCAGCAAATAACAAAGAGGAAATCAATTTCTAGATTAGAAATTTTAACATAATTAAGGGTATTTTTTTTTAATCCGCAAACTTTGCACCAATTCAACCCTTACAAATTTTAAGAAAAACCAGATAAACGTTTTCAGCTGTAAATTTTGTACCAATTGAAACATCATCAGATTTACCACAATTTAACCCGTTTAAAATTTTTAGCTGTAAATTTACGTACCTTTAAATGTGAATTGTTGGCTTGCTGTAGATAACATTTCGTCCACCTTTACTCTTGGCTCTCGTTTTGTTTATAAGATTTATAATGATGATAATATTAATAACAGTAATAGTAATAATATTAATTACATGAATTAAGTGCAATACATCTAAAGATTTTACCAGTTTTTCTGTAACGCAAATTTGGTGATATAAATTAAAATAGTTATTAAATCGTTATATTTACAAACACACACACATTGTTCCTTTTAAAATTTACATTGCTTTCCAGAGTGTTAAACACCATTCTGTTAATAAAAATTTTACCATTCTGTTAATGTTTGGTAATAGGGGTTTAATGTTGTTTTATAAATTACCATAATTATTATTCTTGTCCAGTGTCTGTATTAAATACAGACACTATCAATTTTATAGGACTGATATTTTAGTTATATGGCACTAATATCTAAAACATCAAGTGGTGCAGCTGGTTTAGCCATATAGTTTTGATTTCCGGTGTGCATGAAATGTTAAAATGAAACGTTCTTATATGCCTCTACGGGATTTGTTACACACGTTGTATATAAATTATGGAAGGAACAAAGATATTCAGGTCAAAGGTCAATAAGGGGCGCATCCATTGACCAGTTATATCTCTCTAATAATAAGTAAAGGGGTTTAGCTATAGATAATTTGTATGGGAATTTATATGGGAGCAATTTGTGTTTAGCGTTCTTTAAAAAAATGGCGTGTATGTACGTTTGAAAAATTAGGGGGAGGGTTTAAGGGGTAAGGTTTAAAAATTTTAGTGCAGAAATTTGTTTTCATAAAATTTCAATTTTGTCACATGATTTATTTCCATGTATGTACATATATGTATGACTATGTGGGTTATCTACACTGTACATATCGTTACTATAACTTTATAGGACGTTCTACAAACAACGTGTGGCTCAAGCGGAAATTTTGTCGTGTATTAATTGTTGATTATTACTGTAGGAGTGTGTTCCTTCTTTAGGATTATTTTTTTCATTATTATTTATTATTATTAAATTATAATTATTATTATCATTAAATTTTAATATGATTTTAAACCATAATGTATAATTTAAGTGCAGTTTGCAAAAGTTGATGATAGACTTGCTATATATAAGTATAACGTTCTCCCTACCTTCATTAAATATATATATATATTCCTATGTACTATAGGTACATATATTATGTACATAAGGTTTTGGTGCATTGTTTGACAATTAGGGAACGTCAATTTTTAAGTGTTTATATATGTTTATTTTTATTTAAATATTTATGTAGTTTTGGTTTTTGGTGTGTGCAAGTGCTCAGTCACATTGATTTACTAATACAAATGTTATTCCTACATTTCTAATCATGTAGTTTTTTACACGTACGCATCTATTTACATATGTATATTATTACAGTAGAATACGTTGTAGAAACCAGCACTAACGTTGTTTTTATTACCGAACTGAACACCTTTCTACACCTACAAAATGCTCTAAAATCCAAAGAAAATGTAATAATATTTACGATTTTTGATATTTCTATAGTATTATTGATTATTATTATTTATTTATTATTATTATTATTTATTTTTACAGTTATTAGTGTTCTTAATGAAAGTATGACAAGAGGAAGGATATACATACACGAAAACCATTAAAGACGATATATCTCGCTTCTAGTTTTGGGAACATTGAATATATTTTCTACACACATAATTACATATATATTACATTTACGTTTGTTACAATATGGCGGGATGTGCAAGGTTGGAATTATTATTTTTGGTGAAAATGACGATGATGACATGACGGACTCTACAGAATTAAATTTTGCTTTATAATTAAATTTTGCTAATTTTTTTCCCTCTAATTTTTCTGTGGGGACTATACCTTCCTAAACGTTTATCATCTGAGTATAGGTGTATTTACATATGTACGTATACACATTCTAATGGAACTATATACGAGTATTTAGCTAGATGTATATAGTTGTATTTGTATATATATACTATATTTATTATAATAGTTTTTGGTAAATATAATAATTATATAATTATTATACATAGTTCCAATGTAATGTATACGTTTAGGAATATAATGTATATTACGTAATATTTAAGTATATATATGTAATAGGATTATAGCATAAGAATTGTATATATTTTTTGGAAGTCATCGACGATGACTCATCGTCATTCCTCATGATATGTCTGGTTGTTGCATGTTTTTATTTATTTGCGTCAAGTTATGTGTGTATATCTATATACATATATGTAGTATGTATGTGAATTATATCGCTTTATAGGAGTGATTACTTTTATTTTGTTAGTTTATATATAACTCTCTTATATCTTATACCATGCAGTTATTATAGCTAATATATTGATGCACCTATGGATCTACACACCTAAAAGATTACAAGTGCGGGGATAAACAAGTTGTATTTTTTATACACAAATATGTTTTACAAAGGTTTCGTAACATAAATAACACGTATTTTTTGGGAATGTTTGCAAATTTTGCGAAATCAATTATACTAATAATTAATGCTTAAATTTTATGTACTATTAATATATATTTATTTATTTATCTATATGTACATATATATATATTTGATTTTTATCACACAGCAAACTCTTCATTACATGTTGAAGTCTTATATTAGGCTTCCTGTACAAGTATATAGGTTTCACTGTATATTTAAGATAATAACTATTAGCCTCACATATGTTTGGATATTATTTTTATTCAAAGGAAATTAATTTAAAACGTTTTGATGACGGAGTGCTGTAGCAACATATCTATTTTATTTTGTTTGTAATTTTATGTGTGGGTCCGTGAGGCAATAATAAAATATATACTTATTTCAGATGCCTACCATTTGGGGTCGACCATTGAAATAATATTTTATTGGGTGATACTTAAAATTTAAATATTCAACTAATTTGTCCGGCGAAAGGAATCATCGTCCAATTTGACCCATTGTATTTCAAAATGGCGAATCACCATTACAGTTCAGAATGGCCGACCACGATGGTCACTTAGTCACGATGGTCATTCAAAATGAAGATAATCATGATGGTACAAAATTGTCGATCACCAATATCGTTCAAAATGGCCGATCGCCAATATCGTTCAAAATGGCCGATCGCCAATATTGTTCAAAATGGCCGATCGCCAATATCGTTGAAAATGGCCGATCGCCAATATCGTTCAAAATGACCGATCGCCAATATCGTTCTAAATGACTGATCGCCAATATCGTTCAAAATGGCCGATCGTCAATATCGTTCAAAATGACCGAACACCGTGTGTAAAATGGTGGATAATCAGGATCGGGTAAAATGGTGGATTATCAGGATCGTTCAAAATGGCGAATCACCAAAATCGCTCAAAATGGAAACTGCTGCTTTACCCAAGCAAATAATTTTTGTAAATCGAGTCATTATTTTAATTGAATTTATATAATATATGTACCTAAATTTAAGATGTACCACTATTTTAGCTATAACCAGGAATTCAACACCCATATACAGCAGGATCTAGACCGCACTTTAGTTATATGTATTTAACCCTCCCGCAACCTAATTTGATTGAGGCAGATGTCATGCAATGTTAATTTCATCAACAGTATAACGTATGTAACGTTAGTGAAAATAATTTTTTTAACAATTTTAAAAAGCACTGTTGTATACGTGTAAATGATATTGAAAAATGGGGATAGTTAAAAAAAATTGATCTCCCTTTGTAAATTTGTGATTCACTTGCAGCTAATATTTATTAAAAATAATGAAAGTATTAATATAGAGTAGCAATAAAAATTGTATACACAATAGTCAAAATTCTGTGCTCAGAAGGGAGTGTTAGAAAAATTATATAGTTATTTCATATATATAGGCCTTGTAATGTCAGTCATGAAAGTTAACATTTTTGGAATCCTTTTTTAAATAAAATCATGTATAGTCTATCATAAGAATAAATTATTTTCAAAAAAAGATATAAAAAAATTATTAGGATCGGAAATTAATAAAGCTTTTTTTAAAAAATAAGTTTGTATATTTGTGAAATATTTTGTGTTATTGCAAATTGTTATTTGAAATAATCTATTATATCTCGTATTTTATGTATATGGCAAAACATTATGATTGAATTTTAATGCTTGTCTAACCCAAAAGCATTTCATCAGAGTATTATGTCAAGTTTGTACGCAATCCATATATACTGCACACAATTTTCAGACCTAACCATTATCATGTATTTTCAATGTATGTAGATATTTATCTTCCTCCCTAATTTTGTTGCAAATGGTTATTTTACTATTTAAGCAAGAATTTATTTTCCAAAATGTACATTTTTCTATAGGTTATATATGCCAAAAGGATAATTTTATATTTTAAAATAGCACCTGGTTTTGGACAATACTATATATTTTTTGTAGTTAGTAACATTTGTTTCATTTGTGGAGAATACCTGCTTTGTAACGTGGTAAATAATACAAATAATCAAATAAATCGTGGAAATCTTTTGTGGTGACGATTTTAGTTAATTAATTTTAATTAACGTTTGTTAGTTGTAAAAATTATCATGTCAAATTATTTTTTATTTAATTTTAAATAAAAATATTTAAATAAATAAATTTTCTATAAACATAAATATAAAACTAATCGAGTTTTCATGTTAGGCAAAAATATTAGTGAGATTCAAGTAATTTAGTTTAAAAATAAATTTAAACTAATTTAAAAATTAAGAAAATTAAAACAAATACACTTAAATATTGTGTATATCAATTATTAAAAGTTTGCACATTCCTTTTTTCAAATGAAAGTAATAATAAATTCCTAAAAAATATCTACTATAGTTTTACATCTTCAATGATGATTTCATTAGATCAGTCTGTTTGTTTGATTGGTTATTTAAATTTATAAGTAATTCAGTAGTTTAAATTTATATATATAGGAGGAGTTAAAAATAGGAGGTCTGAATTCAACGACGACCTTTTTTTAAATTTTTACTAATAATTATGGAAACCATATAGTAATCGTTTTTAAATATTACCAACTTATTATTTGCAGACTATTTTTTAATCGGTGTTAATGTGATACCTAATAATAATTATAAATATAAATATAATAATTTAGTCTTACATGTCGTCCTTAAAATGGGGGGCCTCATTATAATTATTCAGTATATAGTCATACCTGTCCCTTATTGAAAATCTATTATTATTATTCCTATGTCCTAATTATATTTAAAGAGTATACTTTTGGAACTATTTATTACTTATTACCTGTATGTATGTACGCTTGTATTATTATACTATTTTAGTAAATTATAACTTTGTATCATTATATGTAGTTGCTATATACATACTAAATGCAGTAAAATCATAAAATGGAAATGATTTCGTACTGAAAATATATACACATATGTGAGATCCAGGAAAAATATTTTCAGGAAATATTTTAAAAGTTTGGAAACCTGTATAGTATGTACGGCAATTAAGTTAATATTAGGGGGAATTTATGGAAAAATTGACCTGTATTATACATATTTTGTTTTTAGAGTGGATTGTTTATAGCTTTTAGAATTAATATTATTATTTCTATATGGGATTGTGTCTATTATAATAATTACTTCTTTTAGTACCTCTTACGCTCAAAATAACCTAAAACGTTATGTAATATATCCGGAAAAATGATTTCTTTTTTTTTTGATAATCATCACTCATCACGAGTAATGTACATATGTATAGCTAATTATAATAATTACAATATTTTGATACCACCGCGTGCAGATTTCCTTTTTAGATTTCCCCACTGTAATAATAACCATTTTCATTCTCCTTTTCCCTTCCATTCTTCTTCTTCTTATGCTCCCACGTATTCTTCCCTCCACCTGTTGTCCTCATCGTCCACACCATCATCATCGTCTTCTTATTCTTCTTTTGGTAAAATCCTTTCCCTATCTCTAGCGTTTACCTCTCGCCCATCGAAGTAAAGCGTCTGCCAGTACGTCCAAGTGTGCCTTGGTCTGTGGGGGAGACAAGAGATGGAAAATAGTATTTTAGTGAATGAGAAGGTATATAGAGTATTAGTAAAAGTATACTATGTAGTATTAATAATAAAAATAATAACAGCAACAACGTGAGAACATGAAAGGACAATTACTCAAGTATCGATCGCCCTCTTACTGTGATAAAAGACTATAATTTCCCCGTGCACAGGGAGAATAAAGGTAATTTATGGGAGAGACACGTTACTTGTGTTATGTGTGCTTTGCGCTCTGAGGACCAAAATCGTACGTGTGTAGTGTAGTGCCGCTGACTATCATTGTCTATCATTTTGGGGGACAGAAAAGAGGCGTGAGAGCGATTGGGAATTTATTTTGATGGTACACTGGAATCTCGATAATAGAGACCACTATAATTCACTAAAGTTAGTCTCTTTTCACCGGACTTTCGCTATAAGAGATCTCCATATAAGAGAACTCTCCCTGTAAGAGAACCTTTGGGCTCACACTTCATATACTGAAATCTCGCTATAAGAGAACGCTATAAAACACAAAAATCAGTCTCTTATATAGGAATTTCTTTATAGAGAGAGTTAGTATGCATATAACTATGTATGGTATGTGGACACAAAGGATCTCTTGCAGAGAGAGTTCTCTTATATGGAGATCTCTCATAGCGAGAGTCCGGTGTATGGATTTCTCTTATAAAGAAATCTCGCTATATGTTGCGTATGCGAGCTCAAAGGTTCTTTTAAAGATGCAGTTCTCTTATATGGAGGTCTCTTGTAGCGAGAGTCAGGTGTACGTGTACGACGTGTACGTTTCTATTTGTAGATTCTGCGGGTAATTTTTTATAAATTGCGGATATCTCAGTTAGCTAGATAAAGTTGTGCAACTGTCTGCACTTGACGACAATAAAATCCGCAATATGCTATTGTAGGTATAGCGTTCAACAATACATTCAGTAATTGCTGACGTGGATGACATTCAGTTCGTGTTGTTGTATTCGTATTGGATTCATTCGACATTGATCGTGGTAATGATACAGCTATTGTATTGGTGGGTTTATTGTGTTCTTAACACACGAGTGAGCTACTTTCAGTGATTGCATCTCCTGACTTTGCTACATGCAAGAAGCTTTGGGTTAGAATATTTTTGTTACAGAAATTTCCTAAAATGTACTGCAAATTCTGAAATTTTCTAATGATTTGCATTGAAAATCCTTCTAATTGTAAGTCTTGAAACGAATATTTATGTTGATAATCCTGACACTAATTTCAACCCTAATGAAAATCTGCATTGAAAAACGCTGGAACCGCTAACAGTTTTAAGTGAAAACGTGTTGGAAAGTTTATTAGATGTTTATGCGCTTTTCCCTGAAAACGTGCATAAGATACAAGGAAAACTCTTTTATGATATTCTATGTCAATGATTAATTACATAATATTTGCCTGCTGCTTCAATTACCAAATGGCAATGGGATGCTGTTTTCTCGCTTAAGTTACAAACGATTTATTCAGTTAGCTATGTAATTTGCAAATTTGTTATGACCGTTTGTTATTGATCTTGCATGTCAAATATTACATGTATTTAGATGCTTTGTGTCGGTCTCGCCCAGCATTTCTACGTTATCCGCAATCATTTATAATTACGTAATTGTTTTCACTAAATTCGTAAGCAGCTATTATTATTATGCCACCCCAAAATATAAGCAGATTGCGCAAAACGTCATTTATCTATCAAGTCTACATTAGCTTATTACTACAAATAATATCCAATATGTTTTTCATGTATTAAATCATTTAATCTAAATCAGGATGTAATAGCCTTGGGAAGTTGCACGGGTAAGCTGTAACATTGCATTTTCAGGAGAAATCGAAACCTTTAAACTGCTGCAGTGATAATAATTGTCGTGCTAGAAAAGCTTCTCCTATATGATCTAATACGGTTAGAGCCTAATGAGAAAACTACTCTCGCTTTGCTACAATTAGTTAATTTGTAACATCAAATGTTCTTGTTATTCTTATTATTTGGAAAACCTATATATGTGGTATTAAGCAAAAGTTTCCAGATAAATGAGGATCAGCCACGAATATCACTAACAAATGTGCTAAAATGATTGAAATTAAATCTATGCTGTGATTTTCCTATTTGTTCAAAATTGTCAAAACATTGTTGAATGGAAAAATGTATAGGCAATTAATAAAATGATAAATAATCGTACCATTATTAATGGTGTAATTGGTAAAATGTGAACTTACAGTTTTGTAGAACATGCAAGCATGTCGATCCTCATCCTCCCCTTGCGGACAGTCTGTGAAGCCGTCGCAAAGAACATGGTCATCTATACACTTGTACCGGCCCTGGTGATCAGGGGATGGACAAGCAAATCTCTCCATACCATCTTCAGCGGGTGGACACCCTAAAATCCCAAAGGAAAAACAAAAACAGTTTAGACACAGTGCTACATATTATATACAAAACCTTATCTGTAATTGGGCACACGTACAAAGTACCAAATTATTCTTCATATAATATTGCACTCCTTATACCATAACATAGAAATAATACAGAATTATAAGTGCCAGAAAAGTGTCCATTGCCAGAGCCACACACTTGTGCTAGCTATATGTATGTATCTTATTTCTATATATATGTATATGCACCAGCCCACACACATTTATTGCTGTTACAATAAAATGCACCTTTAAGAAATTAATCTTGATTCACTTGAAATTACAACAAGAGTAAGTCCATATATAAATTTCAAGCAGGTCTACACACAGCAATAATAACCGCGTCACCTAGCCAGTGATGCCAGTGACAGGTAATTATTTCAAAGGAGGGCATGTCACGTTTGTGACGACAACTAAAATCCCTGACATGTCCTGGCCACTAATAGGCACGTATACTATGTGTACGTACATGTATTAAGGGTTGTACGTGTATCAAAATATCATAGGTAAGTATACGTTTATTGCGCGTATGTTTATATTAAAAACATACACGTATAATGAACATGTATATATACTTTCAACGTATGAACAATTTCAGCGGGAACATTAGTGACATTTAGTAATAAGAGTTGTTATTCCGCACAACCCCAAAGTCCACAAATATAAGCGTCGCTTGTCGAGTATACCGCATGGTTACGTTTCCACAACATTTCTATAATGCCGTTGTACTCTTTATGTTTATAGCACATCCCACATAATATCCTTTACCTTTTGCTAACCATTCACACTTGATAGGACATCTCACGCAATCAGTAATAAAGTCCCTCCCATAACTTCGCCACTGACGTGGGTCGAAGGCGTCCATTTATTCCCTGAGCGTACATACAGTGTAGTATAGTTGCATAGGTATATATTTAGTTAAAATTAAACCACTGGCGTAGTAGATTTATCTTGAAATCAAGTCAAGAGGGTAAATCCCGCGTGGGTGAGGTTGTCAAGGATGGTAGAAATACACAGGGATAAATGTATTTGGAGGGAAATCAGTTCTCAAGAAACACCCATTGCATCTCAACAATGTTTGCATTCTCGTTTCCGTCATCAAATCTCTGGCCAAACAACCGTTTATGCAAGTTTAGTATAATATCCCAACGGTATGACCATAACGATGTTGTGTATATGCGCAAAACTTTCCATTCTACGTATGTAGTTACCGTGCTGTGGCGACCCACTATATCTGTCTAATTTAACGAAGAATTGAGCTGCAAATATGAATTTAGATTAGTTGATACATCAATATATTATCTATTACACATGTTTTACATATGTAATGATTTGATTTAGATGCGCTGCAATCGGTAAAACACAAGCAATGCTTTTTGTTTCACATGTAACGACATATGTATACAGCATATACAAAAGCAACTTTGAGCATGGTTCGACATGTAGAACACATGTGAAAACATATTTCAAGTACGTAACGACATGTACAACAAGCGTAAAGGCAAAATTTAAGTATGTAGCAACATGTTGGGCACACATAAAAGTATATTTCAAGCATATAACGACATGTATGACACATGCGAGAGCTTATTTTAAGTATGTACTAACATGTTGGCCACATGTAGAAGCACATTTCAAGTATGTAGGGACATGTACAACACATGGCGAAGCTTATCTTAAGTATGTAGACATGTAGCATGTGAAAGCATATTTTAAGTATATACGGACATGTGCAAAACATGTGACGACATATTGTAAGTATCTAACGAGATGTACAACACATGTAGAAGCACATTTTAAGTATGTACCGACATGTGCAAAACATTTGAAAACAAATTTGAAGTATGTAACGAGATGTGCACCACTTGTGAACACAACTGTAAGTACGTAACACCGTGGATTTTGGTAAGATTTGCATGTTTTAGTATACAATCAAGACGTTGGATATAATCGACATGTTTTGTGCTCAGGTCTAGATGTTATGTTTACGGATTCGGATACAATCTAGATATTTTACATTAAAATCAACACGTTGAAGCACGCAAAGCCCCGTAAAATCCTCTAGAACTACTTATGGATAGCATTTTCGTTGTAGATACACTTACAAACTCTATGGCGTCGTTAGATAGTTACGCTTTCATAAAGTTGACTTCTTTTTATTGAAACTTGTCCCGATATTTCGTGACTTTGCGTGGAGGAGGTAATCTCATTGAAAATAAGTTTGACTATCTAGCAAATTTCAAGTGGAAGGCTAACTACTTGAGTGAAAACATGTAAACATGGGAATAAGCTTTAGCCGTAAGTTTGAAATTTTTGTGTACCTTTTCCATCCCCACACAAACACTTACTTTTCTTGGAATTTGTCGTCATATAGGACATTTCTATTCACGCGAGATATATATATCCCTAGTATATGAATCATATACCAGAGATATATTATATATGTAGTATTAGTGAGTAAGCTAAGCTTGGAAATTGGGAAAATTCCCTATCACTTTTTACTTAAGAAGAGTGTGCTAGTGGCTAAAAGTGCTTCTTATTTAATAGCATGGGTTGTAGAATCCAATTTTAGAAAAAGAAATCCTTATTTCGTCAAGTTTGTATTCATCGTTCTACGAGATATAAAGTTAACATATAACGTCAACATAGAACGTTGACATATATACATTATTTTTCTATAACAGTTCCAAAGTCAGACATGTCATGCATTGAAATTTCTGACGTTTATCGAGAGAAAGTCACAAACGTCATACGTAGAAATCCCACAGCACCAAAATGTTACATGTACAGTCACAACCGTTATATACATTTTTACTTTTAGTTATATATAACAGATACACACGTCGTCCTACAGTGCAAATCATTGCAGCTCATCACTCGTAGAAATCCCAATTCTATAGTAAAAAGTTTAGCTGACGACGACAGGAGAATAAAGGACAAGACGGGGAGAATGATGGCATCTCCGTCGGAATCAATTGAGATTACAGTGGTTACGTAGATCCCGCTTAAAGTAAAGATGAGATGTAGACATAGCAGAGATGATTGCTTTGGGTTGACAATAAATATGATTGAATTTGACAGTTGGTTTTTGCCTTTTGGCCGTCCTCAATACTTTTGTCTTTTCTTTAAGTCTTTGTCTCCCTTTCTCTCCATTCCTTCCCAGCCTTCCCAACATGTCTTAGAACATCTAAGTCTTATTATGGGTAGGGCGCGTAAACGTTCAAGTCCTTGAATTTCTACATTTTCCCCACCAGCATTACTACAACCCGCTGGTTTACGACGAGCCCGTTCTTAAGTATATTGCAAACTGTATCTCATATCCTCACCCACATTTTTAGCATTGTTTTTCGCACACTTGTATTCCATTTTACAATTGAGCTGTAGTGGGACGTACTTATTGTATTTTCCGTGCATTTTTATACCGTTAATATCTTGTATACCCGAGCCTTATTTTAAAAATAAAAACTTATTTTTACTATGTTATACCATGTGTTATTGCTATATTTATACACAGATACAATGTTACAAACTTACACTGTAGATATGTGCGTCATGAGATTGGATCCTCAAAATCTCAAAGTGGTCATGTATAGACGGTGGCCCACTAAATCGCTCTATATGCATGTGTTTCTCCCGAGGCAAAACAATCTCTTAGATTTTTATGATTTCACGGAAAATGTTCCCTATGTCGGCTTTCTCAATCCACACGCAGTTTTATCTCTTTTTACGTATGTTTCTAAAGCCGAAAAACATATAACCAAAGGACAAGGCAATGGGAAAGGAATAATACAGTTTGGTGTGCTCCGCTTTTTCCCTTTTTTACGTGAGTCCAGGGATAATTTTACTTATAAAACCGCTATTCTTGTATATATGTACATTACCGATAAGAAATTATTATATGTATCTAAATTGGGAGGGTGTCCATAAAGCGAAACATGCATATGTTACATAGACATGTGAGAAAGTAATAAAATGGCTGATTGAATGCATCTTTAACCGTCGTCCTTGGCTGGAACTTAAGTAAGCGAAGGTGTTTCTGAAAAGCAATAAAGTTTACGGGGAGATTTGATTTATGACGGAAAATGGCTTTGCGAAGCAGAAAGATTTCGGGTCTCAATGATAAAATTGCGTTGTGTATATGTATAAATGTATGCACGGTTGTAAAGTTATTGCAATGGAGTGTAGGTGTTAAATAAATGCGTCAATAGTTAAAACTCTGGTCGACTTAACTTCACACTTTCGTGGTTTAACTTGACTGAGTCGTTTCAAGATAAACCGACAAGGATGCTAAAAATTTTGTGACGTTACATAGAGTGGTCAGTGTTTTAGCACCGTTGGTATTTTAACCAAAAAGTCTTAGCATACTTGCAAAAACCAATGTTTTTAGCCTCTTGTTGTTTTTAACTCAAATTTAGCATCTGTGCAAATTTAGCCAAAATATTTAGAACCTTTGCTAGTTCTACCAAAATATTTAGCACATTTGCAAATTTAATTAAACGGTTTAGCGGTTTTAATCAATTTTTTTAGAATCATTGAAAATTTAAAGATTAACTTTGGAAAATTGTATTCAAGGAAATTGTCCAAAATGCTTACTTCTCCTTCAAAATAGTGCGAACTTTAAAAAATAAAAATATACAAGATGGAAATGTTCGAATGACTAAATGAAGAAAAACGGTATATAAACTCTATAGTCAGCAAGTTCAGCAGTAGCATTTCACGGTTTTTGCCACTTTGCTGCTTTCCAAGGGAGGGACTATGTGACAGCAACGAATTTTCAGTCCTTGACAAAAGCTTGCATCTCATATGGCTTTGGCCCTTTATAGCAGACACTACCACCACAGGTATTTATAGCCTTTGTGGTAAGTCAAACGTGTGAGTTAAAGTCGGTGGAAATAAAAATACTGTGAGAGGAGGGAGGATCTTTATGTATTATGGTAAAAGGAGCTGAATGACAAAAATATGTACGACAATACGACATAAAAATAAGTAGATATAAACCTACACCCAAAAGACTTTCATAAAAACAGTTATGCATACAATACATAAAGAAACATGGGAAATCCTAATGGAAACGTTGTACATAGTCACAAGGTTTTACATTTTATCTTTTGCAGGAGGAATAATCGATGATGGAATCCCACAAGTCTTGAGGATATATTGGTAATCCCACAGGTGCGTCCGAAACTCTCGTAAAACAGGAGGAATTTTATTGCAGATATACATATAAATTCCTGCATATCCACTTGTTGTACATATGTCAAATCCATACATAAGAATACATCATATGTACATAGTGGAATTTTACCATTATAAACCATATAAAGCTATGGGCTTTTGTATTCCCTCAAAGGAGAAAGCAGCTGTTGGCGGCGGCGGCACCTACTTTCCTTTGCCATTTTCTAATTCATACCTCGGAGGTGATGAAGAGAGATCTCTTCACTGATTCCATAAAAAAAATCCTGCCCACCTGCATGATAATCTCTACCTCATTATTATTATGGATACGAACACCACCTTGTTTTCTTTAGGATAGTTGCTGTAACGCTCTTCAGTAATAAAACATATAGTCCTATAACTTTCACCATTTTAGTGCATGTTAAATTCCATTTGTACGCAAATGTGAATTTAACACCTTTTTTTATAATGTTGTGTACCAGCGTTGCTAAATGTGCAAAAAGTTGCATGCGCGAATTTCAAACTGCATATAACTCTTTGAGGTAGCGAAATTTTTAAACTTGTGTTCGAATTTCTGGATATTTAGCGTAATTTTAGTACCAATTTATATACAATAAGTCTATTGTGCCAGCACCGTTTGATCCGATAAAAGTAATGGTAGATGTACGGGATTGTTTCCCGTTCTTCTTTCATACGGGATGACGTTACAGCTACCCGGGTTTCTTTTTACACTGTGGATATTGGCCGGATGTTGAAGGGGGTGTTGAATAAACGGTTTGTGTGTCTAGAAAAGGTTCATGTGTGTATAAAAAAGGTTTGTGTCGATAGACGTGACGGCGTGAGGGAGGACGTAATACGAAAGTAAGCCCATGGATTATTTTTCAAAAGCAATAGTAGACAAGATCTTTTTTTTGCTGGTGCTACTACTTATACGTTCTGTTTTTATTATGTACGTTCCGTTAGTATATGGTAGGAAAAGGTAGGGAATAAGGTGTGTTCGTTATATATAAGATGTGTTACATAAGCTGAATTATATATGGTGAGTTACATAAGGTGTATCATGTTGTTACTCTGGAAGCTAGGAGACGACGATAGAAAAGCTTATACTCATTGAGGATGGAAAATAGGCCGAAATCTATTTTGGACTTGGTTGAAATCCCCAGGTGGCCAATTCCAAGGTGATTTTTCATGATTCTTCCCATCTCTGTTTTTTCTACATTTTCTTTTTTCAAAGATTCTCCAGTGGCGTTGTTGCATATCGTCGGTGGAGATGCAGAGTGGTATAACTCCAATGGTATCTGGATGCAGGATGAGACAACCACCATCAT
>JAQGAK010002151.1:0-22714 GCA_034696945.1 Lipothrix lubbocki
TCAAAACAATTTAATAATTCAAAACAATTTAATAATTCAAAACAATTTAATAATTCAAAACAATTTAATAATTCAAATCAATTCAATAATACTTAAAATCAGTTCAGAGCAACTTTTTGAGGTTTCGGAAGACAAAATGCGCTGTATGTTTTTTTGACGAAATTGAACTGGAAGTAGCTAAGAGATGTATTGGTCCTTAGATGCCGGGAAAAAATTTCCACGTATTTATACGGGCATTGCTGGGTATTAGCACCGATTTGTGATTTACTCCGAAACCACTTGACCGAATTTCAAGATGTTGGGCTTGTTTTACAGCAAATTTACCTGTTTTTTTATTTTGTGAAATTTCGGTCATCTTCACGATATAAGTGGGGTGCCTTCAATACAAACCTAAAGGGGTCCTCATTTCTGCAAGTTTATTCAATTTGCTGCAAGTTTCGTTTATTTGCGACAAGTTTATTATATTTGCTGCAAGTTTATTAAATTTGCTGCTAATCTGATGTAGATTTGCTGCAAGTGGGTTTGCTGCTAAAATCCTATTTATTTGCTGCTGATTTAAATATATCCCAATAAAAACGGCTTGACATAAATGGCATAAATTGGCATGGCAATAAAGGTATGTATTTGTCACTCGTGTCATCAAAAAAATTTAATTGAAAAATTAATTTATTACGATACCAATTGTTTGACAATTTGTAAACATGAAAATTATATACTATTCCTAATGTTATAAAGTGTGGGTGATAAAAATTAAATGTTTAATCTTCCATTAGCATGTAATAAATACAAAATCGTAAACCATGAAACCAATAAGATCAACATTTGTCAAATTGTAACTTAATTTCCAGATCTACATAGGGACGATTAAGCCGCTCGAGTCAAGGGTCAACAGTGGGGCTAGTGTTGTGTATTTGATTGAGAATTTAGTAATTACATGACGAATGTACGAAGTGCATGGTGCCAAGATTAATTCTGTTTATTCTGATAGCATCTCAAGTGGTCGTGGATTCTATCCCACTCGGGTGCATGATTATATCTGCACTTTCCTCGACTTCCATAAGGTTACCCGGCTCTGTGGGACCTCGGTCCGGTACTAGGTAACTATCAGACAGGTGGCCATCTACACGGAGACTTGGATCTACCACGTAATTCCCTTGCCTGCTCATGTTACAGCTGGGACACCAGTCTAAATAATGTATTGAAGCTGTTTAAATAACACATTAATAAAGTCATTATTATTGTCTCAATTTTAAATAAAGCCATATTAATCTAAAAAATATTATCCATGAACGCCAACCAAGAAGAAATCAATTTCACGGATGGATGGAGAAGAATTAATGAAGAAATATATTTATCTAAATGACCACGTCGTGTACAAAATTCGTGGCAGGTAGCTCACTTCACCGTTTCTAATGGAGCAACGAGGAACCCTAAAATCCACTCCAATACAATGACCAACATAACACTACCATAGGATTTCCTAACAAACAATTCCCTACGTTTGTACGCAGTCTCGTATAGTCTAATGACTGTGTGTGGGGGGACTGATTCTCAAGCAACTTACAACCTATATCGCCTATACTCCAACCAGTCATGTCCATTGTACACAGTTCTTTTCAGAGCCAAGTCACACGCACTGGAACAGTATTTCCACTGCAAACGTTATCCACACGAAATGGACCGTTTTATTAGTCCCTTAATATTTATTATGGATATAATATTACATGGATATTTATGTTTATTCTCTCTTTATGATTTGGGGATACGTTTGACAATATACATACATAATAATTGTTTTAGCTTGGACCAAAAACTAACAGCAAAAAAAGCTGAAGTGTAAAGTCGCTTTTTTGCCCTAAAAAGTTAAAAACAAGAGCGCATTAATTAATTTGTTAATGATTTGTTTTGTTAACGAAAAAAACAAATTCGTTTATTATGGAATCGGTAACACTATCAAGGTTAAGAAATACCGACACAGTAAAACTTTCTGTATAAGTTTCTCGATATACCCTAACTTTCTTGTCTACACCACTCCATTGATAGCGTTGCTTATTCCATAATAAACGAATTGGTTATTTTCGTTAACAAAACAAATCATTAACAAAAAAATTAATTGATGCGCTCTTGTTTTTAACTTTTGAGGGCGCAGAAGCAACTTTTCACGTCAGGTTTTTTTGCTATTATTTTTATTTATTTCTTTTACAAGTATTTATTGTAACAGATTACTCGTGTAAAAGATATCCGTGTTACTAAAGGATGAATAGTGTTACTGTACGGATCAATGGGTATAACATGTTTATGAAAGCATTAATAATTAAATTGAATTTTAAAACATGATCATAATTTGGCATTGTTTTAAGCCTAATAACATTTCTCGTGTTCGAAACCGGGTGATAAAATCAACAACTTTTTCGTCCCAATATTCGTATGACTTTTCTTCATATACATACATAGTCAATATACATGCATTTTAAAATAAGTAATATCAGAATAAAGCATAGAATTTTACATATTTTTTTTGCTATACTATTTTGTTAGCAAAATGACGCAAGTGAGAAATTATGTATAAATCAATTAAAAAGGGAGGAAACTGTTCTCACAAAAACTAAAAACTGGTGAATTAGATTCTGGGATCTCCGATCTCCAAAGAATTTAACACCGAATAGCCGCAGACAATGTTGTTTCGTCCTTTTGGGACTTTTCAGTACGGTGTTGGACAGTGTAATGGACTTTGTGTCCATCTCGACATATAAGATTGGTATTTATGTCATGTCTTTCAATGTAAGTGAATTCAAGTCGTTGGAATGTACGCAATAAGCATTATTACGAAATGTATAAAATCATGCGATCATCAATGTAAACATTGACATTCAATATAATGATGAGGAAAAATGTAATTCGGGAGCATTTGGTCAGGAGAGCTTTTAGCTCGACTGTCTGAATGACTCAAAAATATTAGAAGTTTGAATTTAAAATAAATATTTGGCATTTTATCTGCAAATTAATAAATAAACTCTCACATTACCAAGCCAAGCGAGTGGAGCACACAAAAATCATTACAACAGTCTCATTTTTTGTATACATGGCAACGCGTTTTTAGCACATAGTTATAAAATGAATTTCTAAACCACGTTCCTTTTGTTAGCCCAGTCCCATTTTTTGTACCTTAATTTTAAAACAAAAGAAGCTTGTGTACAAAATTTAATTAATTTTACACCGTCGGAACACCTTCAATTAATTAGCAATGTTAATTAAATGGTGGCCATGCGGTTCTTCCATTGGCAACGGGGTTAAAATGTTGTTGACTTTTAACGTTTATTCAAACGGCCGCATACACAAAGTGCTGAAAAAATTCAAGGGTATAGTCTCAAGGCTCCAATTGACTTTAAGCCTTTAATATCTGAGATAGGCCAACACCATTTCGGGTTTTAGGAGTAAAGACAGATTTTTACAGGAGGGGGTGGGAACATGAATGTGAAAGTTGGTGTGAAAGAATGGTGAAAGTTGCTTTTTTAAGGCCATGTAAAGTTGTTTGACGGGAAAGTTTTGAAATGTGAAAGAGAGGGGAAAAATAACTTTACAAAAATTCAAATTATGCAATACAAATGTAATAACCTGATGTGCTTTTGCTGTTCATTTTAGTCATAATCTCAATTTCGGGGGTTAGATGATGTAGTAAAATATCTTTCAGCGGTCAATTGCTTTTCACATGCATGCCTCCAGTTTGAACGAAAATTTTCATTATTTATGTACTTTTACTGAAAATCTTGTAATTAGTGGATGAATAATTTGTAAGGTTAATTTTTGTTGTTAAGTGATAATTTAACCGTCATAATCGAATTTGCTTAAAAGTTATGAAACCCCTTTTTATTTGCTATTTGTTAAAAATGAAAAGCAATTTCCAAGGCTAAGTGACATCATTTTATATGAAGAGATTATATTAATAGGTTTGGGGTGGGAGCGTAATTACTTTTACTCGCGGCTTTTGATGGATGGACGGCAGAATTAGGTCTGAGAGTATCTCATCATGAGTAAAAGACTTAGGAATCGGAGGGGATAGTTGTTTTTGTTCTCTCCCATATTACACGTTTAGTCTTTCTTTGGGCTGTAGCAGCCGTGCCTTATCTTTTGTATTTTCAAGCTTTTTTTGTTGTCTATGTTTCTACCTTCTCCTATAAAAAACACCGAATTTTCCAAAATCCGTAATTTTGGTCGTAGATGGACCCCCAATACGTCATTCGAAAGGTCCCAAAATCGTAAGAACAGATTTTGGACCAAATTTACCATTTTCAAAATTTGGACCCGTTTTTGGCGGAAAAATTCAAAATTTTGACAACATTTAAATTTTTTACAAAAAAACGAACTCGCAGACCTTGTCGTGGGGGGTAATTCTGAAACACCATAAAATTACCTTCATAGGCGTAATTTTATTTTGGTCGTATGTAGCTAGTGAGTCCCGGGGTCAAAACTGGCGATTTTCACTTTTTTTCTTGAAAATTTTAAACATACTGCCACATTGAAAGCCCGTATTATGTATATAAAGTATGTAAGACATGTACATACATACTAATATAGCCGGATTAACTTGATTAGGCCGCCGCGCCTCAAAAACAAGCGCGCGCAGCGCGCTTGTTTTTCCCTTAAAAAAGCTCTGTTTCGTGTGTTCTATTCTTGTATTTTCTTTTTTCGTACTTCTGATGACTTTCTCTTTGAAGTAAGTTTGTTTTTTTCAGTGTTCTAGGTTAGCTTCTGCGAGTGTAAGAATTTATTACTATAGCAATTGTAGAGTTATGGTAAATGTGTTGGCAATCGAGTAATGCCAGAACAATTGTCTACAATTCTATATTTATGGGGTTTTTATAAGAAATGGAGTTGCCCTGCCTCATATTAATTAGGCCAAATTAGGGCGCAGGTCATGGGAGTATTTAAGTTTAGTTAAGTTGCAACCAGTAAACTGCAACCCTGACAGAGATTAAAAGAGAGGGAGAAAATGTAATTTATATAGTAATGGACGGAAAGAGGTTCTCGACACACCCAAAGTTAATATACAAATAAGAAAAAGCTTGATACCTATCACAGCGACACGGAAAAAATCCTTAGCAATAAAATACTAAAAATCGTCGTTGAAGAGAAAGAGACAACAGTGAATTGGATTGCTGAAAAAGAATTTTGGAGGTGGCAGTCCTTGGATGTTGAAACTTTTACCAATTTGCAAAACGGGCGAGATTGAGTTTTCCAAACTCCATGTACTGAAAAGAAACAAATACAACAAAACCTTAATAATTATGTATGTACATCATATTTGTTCAACATTTGCAAAACGCCTCTAGTACATATATATAAACGTAAAGACATTTCTACTCATTCCCATTGATTTGTGTTATTATTGTTATCTCGTTATTTGGTTGAAATATAGACGTCGAACTATGCATTTTTAAAGTTCGCTTCTTACTTTATTATGTCAAATGTTTAAAAGTAATGTGAATAACATATAAAGTGGCCAATTAATGATGAGTTGCCCATGCTGCACAAGTGTGAGATCGGAAGTAGTGCAGGACTAGTCCATCATAGTGTGAGATCGGAAGTAGGTCTATCTGTATTGTAGAAACGCGAGAGAATGCCTTGAATGTGAGAAGTCTAGAAGTGTACCAGCGAGCTTTTCCTCTGATTCACCCAGGCTATATAGCCACACACATAAAATACATATGTATTTGTAACAAAACGCATTACATTCGAACTACTACACATTACATTCATTCATTCTAATGTGTAGTAGTTCGAATGTGATGCGTTTTTTTTCTCTCTCTCTCGCTCTCTTTTCCTCTCGGCGGAAAATTGAATGGAACATGAGCTTACTTGTGTAAATGCATTATATATTTAATATTTACTTACAAATACTTTATAAAAAGCATACATACAGAAGTTGTGTACCCACATGGGGAAATTAAGACATTACATATGGTATTTGTATACCAACGTTACGTATATACAGTAAGCAACATATAGAAAGTATACGAAGGTAGGCCCATTATGCCCCATTATTCCACAAAGATTTGCAAAATCGTAGAAATGTGCAATATAGTGATTATTGTAGAGAATTTTATTGCAAATACAACAAAACAAATTTCGTTGAAATCCGTTAGTAATAACAGTAAATATCGCCATAAAACCATCAATTTAAAAAAATTGATTTAATTCCCTAATTTCCGAATTAATAAACATATTCTAGAATTGCTCACAGCGTTTGCATCTATGGGCCGACTTCAAAGCTAAAAACACGTAGTTTCTGAATAAAATTCCGCACCTGAGCATGTTTATGAAATATTAACAACAAGTATGAAGAGTATAGATAAAACCCAGGGCGCAAAAGTTATTGGGCACTGTGTACATACATTACATATGTCAAACTTTATACCTCGCCGAGTAAATCTGTCTACAAGCGGAGATTTTTAGCTGTCGGTCACATTATTTTGAAAATTTTCAATTTGTGTATACCCTCTCCATCCACTACCATCAATGGTATGGATGGAGAGGAATGTTTGCTTCTTACTAAAATCGACCGATAAAAAATGGATATAGAAATTGACCAAAATTTAGTATAATCATCTTTTCGGTCTTTACATACACCTGCTAAGCAAGCTCACTTGGAAGTTGTAATGCGTCATTTAATGGTCGACGACGGACAAGAATAGAAAATGCTAACCTAAGTCACTATATGTCATATATTTCATCTTGTCACATGCAATTTGAGCGAACGGGGCAATGAGAAATTTCAGTATAACGTTGAGATCTCAGAAGACGAGACGAATTTAAAGTGTGAATGTACATATGCATTTTTATTATCTACAAAATGACCTGGGTTAAATATTCGGTGACTTGGAGGTCAAAGCAAGTAGATTTATGAAAACCTTCCAATTCAACTTCCCAATGGTTTAATGAATGAAGGTTTTCTAAACATTTCATTAAAATCGGAAAAGTTTGCAAAGTGACCTGAGTTTGTCCAGTCAGCTGGAGGTCAAACTGTCTTGATTTTTGAAAAATTCTCAAATCAAAACCCTATTGATTTGCTTAAAGGAAGATTTGAAATTTTCATTGAAACCAGTAAAGGTTTGCTGTTTGAACTGGATTAAATGTCAACTGAGCGAGAGGTCAAACAGTTGAAACAGTCATGATTTTTGAAAAATATCCAAATCAACCTCTTATTGATTTGATGAAAGGAAGGTTCTCAAAAAATATCATCGAAATCTGTTAAGGTTTACAGTTTAACTAGTTAGAGTTTATAATATTATTAAAGCCCTGTGAAGGACAGGGTGATAAGAAATAATATGCTTACAGTGGTACAGCAATCATTGGGTAGTTACATGTCAAACAAAAGAGTTTATATGATTTTGACGCAATAGAAAAGTAGGTTATTTAGTAGTAATTTACTGAATTCAACGTTATGATTTACAGATTTCATCCAAAGTTTATGCGCACTATGCACTGCATAGCAAATTATGTTGATAGGAATAATGAGTAGAGAGAAGTTTTTGAATCTTAAGCTAATTTTATTGATAAAAAATAAAATGTGAACAAAATTTTTAATGCCTCCCTAAAAACAGGGTCAAAATTTTGAAAATTGAAAGTCTGATTCAAAATGTGTTCGTATGATTTACGAAGCTTTCGATTGTCAGTCCTTGTATGTCCGGAATTAATGATTTTGGAAAAATATGTTTTGTATAGGATATTGATAGAAATAAATGACAATAAATGAATCGGTAAATTATAGTCAATTCTTTACGCAATTTACATAAATAATTCACACAATACAATTAAAAGCCAAACGAAGTAGCGATTTATAGGGAACAATAATAGGTATTGACATAATATGGAATTAAAATATACTTAAATATATCATTCTTCCCCTTTGGGTTGTTTCCGCGCTCGCAACCTCTCCGCTATACTCAACGATCTACCAGATCCTAATTGTATTTTTTTATTATTCCCATCACCCTCAACATTATCTAGTGGTGTGGATGTCGAGGTGGTCAAGGTTTCTTCAGTGTTTATTCTCTCTTCTGATCGCCAACCGAGGGGTGGGCCAATAGCTCTGTCAGCGAATGTTGCTTCAAAGTCATCAGTGGGTAATGGTAATGGTACGACAGATGGAGAAGTTTTTGGTCGGGTTGTCGAAAATGTTGGTTCAACTGTAAATATTTAGTGCACAAATATAACCGGAATAATGTTGATTACTGGCATGGTTAAAGCTATTTAACCATTATTTTATTATATAATGTTTATTTAAAAACATTTAATTATGAACTACCTCGAACAAAAAAGTCAGTGATATTAATCTTTTACCTCCAGCTCTAGTTTGATATTCATTTTCATTGGCCTCACTATCCTTAAGGCTAGAATCTTTGCCAAAAATAACAAATCCATCTGCTTCGTGGTTGTCATGGAAATTACTGCTACAGTTGTCGGATTCTGGGAGTATTTTATCAACAGATTTCACTGGGTCCCCGCTCCCGAATTTTGTTTCGTGATCTTCCAACCTTGCTCTACGGCGTTCATAGTCTTCTGACAACATCTTTTGGCTATTTAGAATTTTTGTTTGCAAATCTGCCGTGAGCTGAATTGTCAAGTTTGGATTTTTACAATCATAAGACCTTAGAAAGTTTTCAATTGTCGTCGCTGATATTTGTAAATGCAAATTTTGCAATGATTCCTCGTCTAAGCTGCTATCAGCAAGGTTCTTTTCCATCTCCTGACTATAAAATTTGACTGAATTCTGGATTAATTCGCTTGCTGAATTCATTTCTGCGTTTAAAATGAGCTCATTACGCTCCAAATATTCTTGAGAAAACGCATTCATTTTGGATTGAAACAGTTCTAACAAGCATGGGGGAACACTTGAGCTGTCTTCTGGGCTGAATAGCTCCGTGCATTTTCCAACCATTTCGTCTTGTAGGAAGCAAATCATTTGGTCGAAAGCTTCTTCCATTAGAATTACTTTGGCTTTTAGGATCTTGTACAGCTTCTTCGCATCCTCCAGTAACCGGGCAGCTTGTTCCCCGGTTGGTTTTACCTTTTCTTGTTGGACATAGTCTTCATTTACTTTAGCAAAAAAGAGCTGCTCATCCTCCAGATGGAGCTGCTTGATGGTAATCTCTTCCAAATGAGTTCCAAGGATTTTTTCATATAAACAGATTATCCTCTTGGGGACAAAGTCTTGAGGGGTTCGTTTTACTGCGCTCAAATTTATACGTTTCTTACTTGATTCGCTCTTTGTAATTTTTTTTGCCATGGTGATGCTGTTGGTCTCGCTAAGTTCATTTTGTATTTTCTTTAATCCCGGTTCGAGTTGTGTGTTACCATAGTTCCTTTTGGGGTTCAATGATATCGCAGGCGAAATACTCGATGGTTGTTGTATATTCTGAGCAAACTTATTTTGATAGCTCAACGTTTTTTCCCTAGATATTATCGTTTTGCATAATTGTACTATTTGGTTCGAATTGTCTTGAGTAGCCATATTAACCAATCGTTGCAGTGCATGCTGTGAAAATTCGTCCATTTTATCACGAAGAAGATTCTTATTTTCGGTGGACATTGTGCTATCAAGATTAATAACTGGCTTACTGAAAATATCCTTGATCCTGTTCGCACCTTTGCCCTCAATATGAAAAGCATCTTCGTCAAAAAACATTTCAGTGGTCATGGCGGTTTGTCGTAGCACGTGATAAACTTCTACAAATTCTCTAGTTGAGTCTTCCGCGAGCTCTTGGGAATTTACAGCATCGTATTTGGACATCGGCTTGTATGTTTTAAATGCACTAAGCAAAAACTCAGTGCATGATGACCCTAGCAATTGTTGATATGTCAGACTTTGAATGCTATTTCTAAGGACGTCACTAAATCGAGAGATGGTTTGCCGGAGAGGTGTCATAGTGCTGTCATCCTCTTCCGATGATTGATATTCCGGAATATTCCATTGCCGTGGCACAGGGTGATCTTCATCATCGGTTAGAAACTCCTCCATTTCATCCATGGTTAGCTGATCAAAGTGTCCCGGGACATTCGGAGACTTACGGAGCAACTCATGTTCCATTTTTCTTTCAATAGTAAGCGGTGTAGCCAGTACGACTTTTCCAACGTGCGCAAAACGTTCGGATTGTCCAGCACCTTTGCTTGATGTACATGTGGGTAACGGTGGTGATCCGCTATTCCCTCGCTTAAATTCAAACTTGGCGGGGCATCCAACTTTATTTTCTTCTTCATCCAAATTACGAACAGAATTTGGCTCACCTAACGCATTATGATGAAATCTATCACTGTTTATTTTATTACTAACACCCGAACTTCCAGTTTCCTCCGTCCCACCGACACCTACAATTTGCATATTTAAAATTGTACATTATATTTTTGTCTATATTTTAAAAACAGCTATTTACAAGCTCCAAACTTACACCGATTCATTCCGGAAACCGAATCTCTGCCTAATGTACAGTACGGGTAGTGAAGCGGGAGATAGTTTCTCTTCACGACAGTAGACAGTGAAACGTTCAACTCTATATTTTAAGTATAGAAATATAAAAATTGCAGTATTTAGTATTTTTCCGCTGCTTATAAGTGTATGAAAGCACAAACCGTAGTTACTGAGTTATTAGTGAAATTGCTAAAAGTAATAAGCGTTCACTGACGACTGCTCTAGTTGCAGCAAGACTGCAAGTATAAACGTAAAAGTTTCGTTTGAGGATGACATTCTCCTGACCCTGTTAAAAAATTTACTACTAGTAACAGCTCTCGTCCTTTTAATAATAACGTTTGCGTTTGAGTGACGTAACGACTCTTGCAGAAGTTCCTTTAACAACATGGTCTTTAAATGCAATAACAGTACGTACAACCAAGATTACAAGGTTATACTGTACTTTTTATAATACTCTTAAAACTGTGTAAGATTGCCCGTGGAGTGGAGAATGTATTTCTAATAAGTATATGCTTGGGCTCCTAAAAATTGACTGAAGATACTTGTGCACGTTGCAAGTTATCAGTTTTAGTTTTAGGCCTTTTGTTTTCGTTTTGAAAACGTTGCATAAGAGAAAAAATGTGGCGATGACTTTAGCTTTAAAGGAATAATAAATGTTGAAAGTAACTTGAATTTAAAAAAAGTTAGAGAATATGATATTGTTGTATGTTTGATTGCCATTACTCATGTCGTTTGTAAAACGTTGCAAGTACGTAATTCCGAGTTTTTTAAAAATTCATTGGATAACTATACAGATATGTATGTATATGTGAATAATTATTTATTTATGAAGATTATAGAATACGCAAAGGCGCAAACCTTTTTTCCATTTGAACTGAATTAAAATTTCCTTCGTAAATTACATGACACTACATAGACTATGAATAATGGGACTAATGACGCCGACCACATTTCGTCGTCTCCTTCTACAAGTCAGTGACAGTTTAAGAATGTTCGTGTTTGTATAATTTGATTCTCTTATTGACAGAATTTTATTTTATTTTTAAACAACATAAGTTACTATATAAACTCTTTATACAAAAAACTTTGACTTTTCGTGAATATTTAAGTCAATTTAGCATGCAATTAGGCAATTATTACAAATTATACTTGTGTATAGAAGATGTCTTAATGCTAAAATGTGGGCTCTGATTCAGTATTAATGAAATAATTAAACTGACTTCTAATCGGGAGGTCAGAAACAAAATGAACCCCGCGAGATTGGCGATTGATGTACATATTTGGTAGGATGTAAAGAAAGAAACTAATTAGTAAGTATTTATTTTAAATTTTAATAATAAAATTAATAAACCGAAAAAACAGAGTAGCAGAACCGCAAGAAGGCATATTCTATTCCTTTAAAAAAATTAGCGTCAAAGCCAAAACAATAATAATATTAACGTCCGAGTTGTTTTCGCTTCTTCTCTACCTCCTTATCACTCAGTCTTCCTCTACCGTCAGTAATAACCAGTGATCTGGTGCCTCCAGTGCTTTCACACCAAGCTGTAACTTTGAAAATACCACTGGTATCGACAGCAATTGTGACCTTCAATGGCGGAACTCCTCTTGCTTCAGGTGGAATCCCATCCAGTGTGAATTGTCCTAGTGACTTATTATTTGCCGCCATGATATCTTCACCGGAAAATATTTCAATAGTAACGCACTCTTGATTGTCTTCAGTAGTTGTATAATCTTGCGTCGCCTCAGCTGGAATAGTTGTATCCTTTGGAATGATCACGGACATTTGACCACCTAAGATTCCCCTAAAGAGTATGGGATCACGTCCTGGATATATTTTGCAGCGGATCCACCAGAAAGAATACATGCTTGCGTCGCAGCACCACGGGCCACCGCTTCCTGAATATCCACTTCATCATTTATGATTAAGTTTCGCATGCCTAAATATTTCCCCAGCATATCTTTTATTTTTGGAATCCGGGACGAGCCTCCAACCATCAAGACGTCGTTGATATCTTCTGGACGCAAATTGACTTTGTTGATTGCAGCAGCCACAATATCGATGGACTTCTGGAACAATGCCATGTTCATATCTTCAAACTCCGTCTTTGTAATGGTGACGGACAAATCCAAACCGTCCTTAGTGATAGCGTCAATATGGACCGTGGCGGATTCTCCTACTGACAGAGTAGCCTTAGCTTTTTCACAATAACCTCTGAGTCGGATGATCCTGCGCTTTACTCCTTGCACGTCTTTGATGTTGTTTTCATCACCGACTTTAAGCAACTGGATCCAAGGATGTCGCGCTTCAAATTTTTTCGCACAATGCAACACCATGTTGTGATCGAAATCTTCACCTCCCAAATGAGTATCTCCCATGGTGGTCAGCACTTTCAGGTTGGCTCCGGAAGCTTTAAGAATTGTAACGTCGAAGGTACCACCACCAAAATCATACACAAGCACATTTTTGTCCTCGTGACTGGTGTTTAATGTATACGCCATCGCCGCAGCTGTGGGCTCGTTGATGATTTGCAAGACTTCTAAGCCAGCAATTTGCGCGGCTTGACGCGTCGCATCTCGCTGTCGATCCGTGAAATTCGCGGGGACAGTAATAACTGCTTGCTTCACTTCTACTCCTAATCTATCGCTCGCCAGCTTCTTCATGTGCTTTAGAATGTACGCAGAGATATCTTCAGGGTCATATTCTTTGCTACATGCGACTATCTTTGGCTTCCCATTTCTATTCACAATCTTAAAAGGCCATGTTTTCATATCTTCTTGAACTGTGTCATCCCAGAATTCTCTACCGATGAGTCGCTTGGAATCAAATATTGTGTTTTCAGGGTAAAGATGACTTTCGTCTTTAGCCGCCTTTCCAACTTTGGCAGCTTCTCCTGGTTGAAAACAGACGTAGCTTGGGATTAGAGAGTTGCCGGAGTTGTCTGTGATGACCTCGACCTTACTATCTCCTCTACTGATGGCCACACAGGAAGTAGTTGTACCTAAATCGATCCCCACAGCAACGTTCTTCCTGTTGTTGGATAGTATGTACTTATTATCGTATATCTTAAAAGAACTTTTCAATCTTGATTCAATCTCTGCCTCTAGATCCTTTGGGATGAGGCTTTGGGCTGTAGCATCTCTAATAATTTGGTTTACAATTCCCAAATGGTAGTTGGCTAACACTTTAGGATCAATGGATGTGACACCTTTCAATTTCGCGTCCATTTCGGTACAGTAATCTCTAACTGCATGCTTCAGAATCAAGTTTGAGTTAACGGAAGCTTTCTTATCTTCATCAACTTTTTCATACATTTCATTACAAATGTGCGTGATCTTCTCTTTCAGGTCGTCAGTTTTGGAAGAATCTTCAGAGCATTTATCTTGAAGTTGAGACAAACACTGATCCAAGACGCGCGTCTTTAGCTGTAGTAACGTGGTTTCGGTATTACACGCAGTTTTACCCTCGTTGAACAACCGCTTGCATAAGTCTGTAATTTCAATCAGAACCTTCTCTCGGTTTTGCTCATTTTGCTGTTTCATCCTCTTTTCGAACTCCTTGATTTTGTCTGAATTGTGTTTGCGGTCTTCATCTGTGGGCATGAAGTCATTAGTTGTGCAGTAAAGTTCAAATTCTGTCTTGGCTGTTGATGATGATTCTTCAAATGCTTTTGCAAGGGATTCCGTAGAGAAGATTTTGCCCGCAGTTATACTTTGCTCAAGAAACGCAGCAGTTTTAACAATTGCATCTTCCCCGGCAATTCTCGCCTGTATCTTCTGCTTGCTAATTCGTTCAATCAGGGCTTCTTTTGCATTTTGAATACACGGATTCACTCTGAATTCAACTTCCTCCCAAGCTTTGACCTTCTGGTTTTCATCTTTCATGACCCATGCATTCTCAAAGTATGTTTTAACATCTTGTTTTACACTTGTCACCACCGTTTCAAGCCACGACGTCTCTTGCAACTTGGAGGAATCAATTTTAAGTTTAATTTGGGTCTCCGCTTCAGCGCAGGTATCTTCAATCAGGTCATCAATCGCTTTTTGGGCTTTACTGGTCGCTCCTTTCTTGTAGTCTCGCAGCTCCTCTCTAACGGAATTTATCTTTTTAGTGAGTTTGCCAAGAAGATCGTTCTTAATTTTTTTCCCACTTGCGTTGAAAGAGCTATTCCTTTTGAACTCATGTACGCATTTTTCGTCCTCATCGTCAAGGGCAGTTTCGAATTGTCTCATGGAAATGAACGGGTTGCCATCAATTCTGGACATCACGGATTGTTCAAAGTTATGAACTGTTTCATCGAGGACTTGGCGCTTTAGCTCTTGCTCTCTCTGTAGTTTATCTTCAAACTGAAGTCTTACATTTTCAAATTTACTCGCTAGTTCAGCAGTCAGTCGTTCTACACAAGGGGTTGCCAGCTTGTCGTTGTGGTATTTATTACGGAGATCGGTTTCGTAGTTGTCCGTCAAGTCCGCAACCATCTGAGAATGTTTATGCGAAAGTTCTTCAATGGATGTGCACTCATTAGCTTGATAATTGTCCATGTATTTTACGTAGTCTCCAGCAAGGACGGCAGATAAATCCAAAGCGTCGTTTTCGAAACGTGTAAGCCTCTCCAAATTTTCAAGTTTAACCTTCTGCTGCTCCAGCTCGGCCAACTGGTCATACTCGGACAAGTAGTTGTTGACTTCATCAGGATCCTCTGCCAAAATATTTGATTGCAAGGATGCTCGAGTAGTATCATAGATGGAGGTAATTCTACAAGTTAGTTCTTCGGAACTGAGCAGGTGGTAATTCTGTGTAATTTGGTCAAGTTGAGTAGTGAATTGATTGACCGTCGACTGTACAAATTGCTGACATCTTTCATGTCGTGACATTCTGGAGCTATAAACAGTCTCTCTTGCCTCGGTCACAACTTCCTGTAGACTTCTTTCTAACCTTCGAAGATACTCTAAACGGATCGTCCCACTAATTGCGGCCAGTTTATCAATTTGTTCTGTTCCTATGTCTAGAAATTCATTGTAGTTTACATCAAATGAACTAAAATCCGAAGGATGAGTATGCGGAATTAGTTCATTAAGTTCTTCACGAAATAAAGCGACAGCTTCCTCAATATCGTTTTCGATCTGCGTCAGATATGATTCTGTCCCCGATTGATTAGCGGACTTGATATCTTGGTACTTTGAGTTAAGACTTCTAGTCAGATCTTCGAAGAATGTCTGGAGAAAATCCGTATCGGGAATATGAGCAACTCTTCTTTCAAATCTTTGGGTTGCACTTGATAACTGCCGCTCGTGAGCGGCATCTAGAACTTGCTCAGCGACTATTGCGTCCTTTGTTGCTGCTGCCATGAAATCGTCGTAATCTGCTTTTATCTCTTTCAAGATATCGGACAGCTCCTCTTCGGCCGACATTCGCTTGATGTTTAAATCCCCCCAATAGCCATTTTTAATTTCTTCTAATTTGGAGCTGAATAGAATTTGTTGGACGTTAACAAAGTTTTCAGGCATACCTGTACATGCTAGCAGAAATTTTGAATGGGCTCTGTTCTCCGCTGTGGAAATAGCTCTATTGAATTCATCTTGTGTCCAGAATTTGGCGGCGGGAAGAATACTCTTTTCAATATATTCTTTAAATTTCTTCAAGGACGTTGACTGAGTGGATTCGATGAATGAATTCTTTTTTTCCTCGTTGTCCTTTTGAAATACAAAAAAGCAACGATCCAAATCATCTCGAAGCTTCTGAGTGTATGTCTTTTTGTCTTCTGGAGATCCTTTGTTTGCCTTCTGATCAAACGCCTGCATGATCTGTTTTGCTATGTTGTCGTTCCAGTTCTGCAGTTTGTCAGACGGCTGGAATTCGAGTTCGTTTTTGCTTAGCTTTTCTTTAAATTTGTCTTGATAAGTAGAAACTAGTTTCCGCAAGATGGATTCAAATGCAACCAATAAATTTGCCTGTAAAATTGAAGCTGGATTCGGCATCCCATCTGAATTAAAAGCAGCCACGTGGCTTTCGAATAAGTTGTAAAAGCTGGTGCCATCAATACTGGTGTTGTTGACCTTCTTCATAGAAACATCTGCAACCAGACCCACCACAAATTCGCTTATATGTTTCCGGAAGTGCTCATCCATTTCCCCTATTGATCCTGTAAAGCTATTAGCAAGGACGGCGTAGCCTGGGTGAGGCATGAGGTAGGCATCAAGCTGTTCAAAACATTTGCGGATAGCATTTCGGCAGTCAATAGCCTCACTTGACATATCACTATTGGGAACCATGGATGCTTCCATGAACGCCTTCCCACCAGCGGCACCAAAGAGATGAGTATCGGGCATGTTCCAGTCCCTCACCAAAAACATTAATTGCTGGAAGCTCTTGTCATCAAATGATTGCGTTGCTAGTTGTCCGTACTGCATGAACTTGGCCAGGGTCATGAGTGTATTCTCATTAATTTTTGTAGACTCGTTGAAGATAAAGCAGGAAGACGCTAGAAGGCTGAGTCCGATGATGGAAGATTGATCTTTTTCGGTTGCAGTTGCGTCAAAACATCCCTCGGTGTCGATGACAATAACTGCAATTTTTTCTCGGTTCGGCGATGTTTGTACAATAAAGGGTCTCGACCACATCCAAATCCCATCCGTTGTCCGTATTGGCCCGTTTTGAAAGTTGAACCCTTTTTCCTTCATGCTTTTATTCGGGTCATTTACTTCCATCCAATCCCCAGCATCTCCATTCGTCGCTCTTTCCAAAGCTGTCAAGTACCGAATGATGTAGGTTAAAATAAACGATTTGCCCCCACGAGCTGGTCCTGCTATTGCTATGACAACAATGTTGTAGCCGCCAGCTTCATTTGTGATACTTCTTAGAACTTGAGTTTCCAGCTTGAGCTTCCTCTTGTCTCTTGGTCCATATAAAGAAACCACTTGGACAGCTTCTCCTCTGAAAATGGGAGGCATGACCGACTGGAGCTGTTTGCCCCTTTGATTGCTGTGCTGTCACTTCTCTTATTGGGAGTTCTAAAAGATAAAAATTAGTGCTACTCTGTAGTGTCAAAAGGTCAAATTTAATCGTTATTTTCAATTTACTTGAAATCTTCGAATTTTTTTGAATAAATTTTGTATACCAATGTTATATTTTATTTTGTCATTAAATTTTACTGTGCTCAACCATTACCGCAGCCTGATTAATGACATGACCAAATGAAATTATAGTCATTTTTACTACTCCTTAGTGCTAAAATGCAAAATTTACTATATATTATTATAATAATATATAGTAAAATTTGCATTCTAGTACTGATTAATATATACTATATAATAATCAGTATTTTATAGCTTTTTACCTCAAACAGTTGACTAAAAACGTTGATTTTACACCAAAGAGCACAATTTACAAGATCACAGCGGGTACAATGTATGTTAAGCCGAACATATAGTGATAAAGTTTTTTCCACTGAACAAACTCCCCTTTCAAGAAAATCTCTCGTACTAATAACTGCAAGAAACTTATTCAATCCCTTGTCTCCCAAGAAAATATATGCGGTCGAATAGAGTGAAACGTCTAGTTTTCGTTCTGTTGACTCTTAAGCTGTACATACTCTTGTAATGATGACATTAGTTCTTATTACATGTTTTAGCTCATGCCAAGACAATATTACCATGTAAACAAGGTGCAATTATAGCATACATATAGTTTGAACTCGGGATGGAAAGTTGTAAAATTCCACAAAATAGGAAGTGCATGTCAAGACGTTTTCAAAACGTTATTTAAGCCGTGCACATTCCAAAGTTTTTTTTTGTTGCAATAAACGTTACTTAAATTGTCTCATGGTCCGTGTATTATTATTGCATTTAATAAAGCACAAATTTTTGTGTATATCAGAAGCTAATAATCCCTAATAATATTCATAATCAATCCTTTTAAATTTCCGAATGTTAAATCCTATTATTAATAAAGACATGCACAGATGAGGTGGAGTCTAATTGCTATTGTGTAATTCAAATTTAGTGTCTCCTGACATTTCTTATTAGAAATCAATTGTCATAATTACTTACATAGGTCAAGGACACGAGCCACAGCTATTAATTAAAAGTACGTACGCCCGTGCATGTAACGAACGTCACTACAACGTTTTTGTATTTGGGCTATTTTCATCAAGTTAATGTTAAACGTCCAGACATCGTTTACAGAAATTCATATTGAAGTTAGGTTCAGCAATTCAGCACGTGTATAATACCGTCCTGGTTCTATCTGCAAGAACATTTCATTCCGGAAAGACATTCGGGAAAAATTAAGTTTTGCGGATATTTGCAATTGTTAACGTCTTTATTATTATTTGCCACAACTTTTTAAGGAAGTTTGGAAGGTGCTTGGAGAGCTTTTGACCATCAGCCCAACGTAAGATTTAATTGTTTTTTTTGAATTTGCAGTATATTACAGTTATATTTACTTGCATGTACATATATGTGCTATACTCACGTGTTAGGTTTGAGTTAAATGCGTGCTTCATATCACTAATAATAAATTTATATTATTACAGTGTTCCAGCTTCCAGCATTACACAATGTCGACGAAGTATGACCCAAGCAATGATTCTTCAAATTCCGATTCTTCGGATATAGAGCCTGAGGGCTACTTCGGTGCCAATTTGCATACAAAAGTTCGGGAGTCGTCAGTAGAGGTCGCTGAAAAACCAGGTTAGCTCACATATTCTTGCATCAAAACTTTAACTTCGAGCATTGAGCTGGTTTTGTTACTTAAATACTTTACAGATCATAAAATTAACTCGACTTGAAAGGTTTAATGCTGTGAGAAGATTACTATAGTTTCATTTGAACTATATTGAAATTAACTACAAGTTAAAATTTCCGCTAATAGATCCTCCGCAATGCTTTTGTTATTTTATTATGTCAGTTTTAAGGATGTTTGTTGATTTGGTAGAATTTGGACTTCAAAATCCTAGAAATTTAACAAACAGATGTCCAGCGTCTCCACCGTTGCCAACAGAAGATTATAGAAACTTGAATCTTAATGGTGGTCAGTCGAGTAGAAGTTCCCTCAATTCCAAAACTTCCCGGTTTAGCATCCCACAGCTAAACCCGGTGGAACTGACTCAGTCAGCAGCTAATGCGGATATAACAGTTACCAAGGGGAGCCAAGAGGTGATGTCAGGTATTAAACCCGAATCTATGGCGGATAAGCTACGAAACCGCCGCCGGAACCAGATGCTTAATACGAGTCTCCAACGTGAAAGTACTACTACAACAGGCAAAAGCAGCTCCTTGTTATCGGATTCTTCGCAGTACACTGCAACTAGAAATGTCTTGAACACCCATGGAAAGAATGATGTTGGGAAAATGTCGTATTCGAACTCAAGTGTCACACCATCCACAAAATTTTCATCTATGCGGATGAATTCCGAACCTTCCCGTACATCCAGACTTGGGGTTAGTGCAGCGAATGTGTTGGACAACAGAGAATACAAGTCAATGACAGCCACGGGACTTATTTCCGATATGAGCCAAAAGCGTTACGAAGACATCTTCCTTGAAAAATTTGCAGAACTACAGTTAGAGTATGTCCATCGTCAAACTTGCCAGACGTTTTTGGAGGAGGTTCAACGACAATCGCGAAAGCATAACATTATTTGCCTCTCTGCGGAGGACGAAACTTTTAAGGGTTATGTTAAGAAAGTGTGCGACTTCTTATGGCAAGCCGTCAAAACAATTGAAGACGATTTTGACAATCTAATTTGCTTCCCTCCTAATGAAACACCAAAGCGGTTAGAAGTGCTTAGGACCATACCCGATTGGGGTAAATTGATTCCCACGAAAATCGTTACGGCTTTAAGGAAAAAACTAACAGCTTTTAACCAAGAGTACACTTCACGGAACGAAACCATCCAAAAACAAGAAAAGACTTCTGCATTAGAGTTAATAGACGAATCCGTGAAATACTACATTGAACAAACTCTTCACCAGATCGGGGAGCGGTATTTGGACGATTCAGTTGTGAATCAAATAGATAAAGATTGCAAGGCAAAAGTGGAGGACATCTTCGTTACAGCCTTTGGATTTCGGCACGATTACTGGAAAACTACTTTAACCACCCAACTAAAATTGGCAATGGCTAATTCAGGCAGGGATGTTGCGGTACGACAGAAACTGGGGAATAATAAGGAAGTACTGGAACGGAACTTGGACGACGCCGGAAAGAATGCGATTGCATTGTATAATCAGGGAATATCGGAAAGCGTGATCAGATCTGTTGATGAATGGAAGAAGACCGACAGCGCAATTTACAAGAAAGTCATGAAGTCATACAAGGACAGAGTGGAGGAAATTACCAAGGAACAAAGCAAAACGCTAAATCCACCTAAACTTTTCACATTCACAGATGAGTTAAATCATGCTCACAATCAAGCTCGAGTAAATGTATTGAACGACATTAAAACTAAACAGGAAATGGATCAACAGAAAAAACGGAATAGCAAAGACCCACCAAAAACAAAGCAGAAGGAATCAACATCCACGGTTACGAACCATACAGGAGAATCCTTAATGAACAAATATTCTTATCAGAAAGAAGTAAAATCCCGGGATTTTAAGACAAACTTGTATGCAATAGTTAACATCGGCATAGACAAAACCTCTTGCACTTACTTTGACACTTCGTCCAAGACATTAGGTAAAGAGCTTGAGAAAGAAAATGACGACTGGTTCAAAAATGCAGGAGCAAAGTTCGAGCCCAAGGTATTTCTGAGATCCATGTTGGGCAAACCTGTAGATATGGCTTATGATGTGACAAGAGACCGACAGAACTTGCAGTGGACAATATTAGATTTTATCATCATTTTATTCAGAATAATTAAGAATCACCTAGAACGCGAGGCAGGACATATTGACGATTGTATTATCGTCCTTCCTCAGTGCCTCAATATAAAACAACGAGATTGTTTCCTGAATGGTGCGGAAATAGTGGGATTCACTAAATCTGATATTATTAGCGATACACATGTCATTGCTCTTAAATTTCTCCATGGAAACCCCTTGCCAAGCCAAGCTAATGTAATTGCAGTACACGTCTCAGAAACGATTATTGACGTAACCTTATTTTCTCGAAAAGCTGAGTCGGTCCAATGCAAAGCTGTTGCGGGAGATTTGTTCCCGAGCGGCAAAAGTAGTAAGTGGCCTTTCTCGTTCTTGAATTTGTGGAAGAACAAGGAAAAAGGGAGAATAGAAGACATATTTAAGCCCATGATAAGCAAGGAAAAGTTGGAATCCACAACACATTTGGTCCTGTTCGGCCATAAAAGAAACTGTCAAGAATTAGCGACTACAGTGATGAGTATTACACCGTTTGAAAAGATGACGCTATCTGCAGACAGTTTAATCAAAGGGGCGAGTGTTTTCGCAGAGAATATTCAGGAGGACATGATTAAAGGTTATTTGGACGAAAGTTTAAAAAACAAGGTAAAATCTCTTAATCCAGGTACCGGCCTAATTCCGAACCAATGCGTATCTGTAATACCGTAAATAAAGGATGATCATTGGACCAAACTGCACCCACATACTTCTTATTCCTTGCGTAATTATAAATTGTAATGTTTGTCTTGTATTGACGTACACCCGACCACAACCTGCTTTAGTTAGAAACAACATCTTACACAAATGTTTAAAGTAAGTAATTGCCATGTATCATGTATACTGCTAAGTTGTGGGTACTTGGTACCTTTGTATTTCACGTAGATTAGATGTTACAAATGAACATGTTACGTTTAGTAGTATTTAATTTTAAATCTTTAAATGAGTCTCCTTAATGGTCGAACATTAAAAATCCAGATTCTCATACTGTGTTACCATAGAGATAAATTCAGAAGCTTATTATTATTATCTTCATTTCAAGATGATCTAACCAAATCACAGAAGTTCCAGGTTCCAGCTACAGCTCTCCTAAACACTTACACTCCTAACCCAACCTTGATAATCTTTAGATTACTTAGTAACCCCACAACTTAATTAAAGCAAGACCAAAATAATGTGACAATAATGATGGGCGACAGCACTGTTCATGAAAAATGTTGAAACTTTATTAAAATGAATTCAACATGTCCACATCAGTTTGTAAACTACGGTATTTTCTTAAAATTTTGTGAAGGATTTTTTGGAACCAGGTCCTTTTGACACCTTCAAAGTGTTAAATCGCACCGTCTTGCTTAAAGGTCTGCACTCTCCGATCGTCACAATATCCCCAAGGCT
>JAQGAK010002152.1:0-22712 GCA_034696945.1 Lipothrix lubbocki
TTTTGGAAGGGGGGGTAAGTTCAGAGTGGATGCTTTTTTAGAGCATACGGAATATTTCAAAAGATGAAAATTCAAAAATATCGGTTAACAGCCTAGAAAGCATCTTCACAAAAAGCAACATCTATTAGCAACAACTTTGAGCTCATCTTCGCATCTACTTGCCTCTTGTCAAGAGTGAAAGTAAGATTGTACAGAATCGTTCACAAATCTATTAGTTGGTGGGAGGGTTAGGGTTCTTGTTTTTCTGGCTGTGCCTTTTATTGTTTAATCCTGTTTTTGTTGTTAAGATGTTTGTAATGTTGTATTATAGAGATAAAGGCCAGAATTAAATCACTTGATGTGTAGTTAGTTACTTGGGAAATGATGCTGTTATCGCACTTGACGAGCTTTTCGTTAATTAAGGTAGGAGTGAGTACGGGTATTCCGATACCAGAACATCTAGATAAGTTGGGCATGTTCAGAGCCACAGGTGTGGATTAGGCTATTGGAACCTCTGCAAGTTATAAGGTAGTGTCCCTCCGAGGGAATGTTGTTATGTAGTAATGAACGGAATTGAAGGAAAGAAGGACAGGCTAGTTCATGTCGTTGTTTTTTTAATCTTTCTTAGACTACTTGATTAACTGGACATTTGAAGTAGTAGAGTTTGGTTGACAGGAAAGGATGCATAGGTGGGAATTTAAGGAAGGGAAGCGAAAGAACAACACTGGTGGGAATCCTGAGGACGTGTAGAAAAGCAAAAGAAGATGAGCTGAGACAATACGGTCGCATTTCCCAACTTCTCAGGTACAACAGCTTTGTACAAAGGAGACAGCGTTCATCGGAATTTGTGTTCCAGATATGTACTTACTCATCACTTGCTGTGTATGTTCCTAGATACGAGATTTCCCATATAAGTACACGAATTTATTGAGGGAAGAAGCGGAGATGAATCACCTTCACGTCATGTATTTAAGAATGGTGTGGAATTTTCGGCAAAGTATACTTAAGATTGGACTCGTAATCTTGGAAGCGATCGGAGCCCACACCTATCAATTTACTAGTTCTTTAGCAACAGCGGCGCCCGTCCTATATATAAGAGTGTTATAAGTATGAGCATATACTGACTGCTTAATGCTGGGTCAGTGCACAACAACGTTAGGAGATTGCTTGCAGAAAGGAACCATTATGGGATTCAATTTTTTCAGGTTGTGGAAGGACTTGACTCGTTTTCTCTTTCCTTATACTCCTTAAGTGGTGTAGTATAAGCTTGTGAAGATAATATGTTCCTACCATATTCTTCTACTTATTTTACGCTTGAAGTCCTCATGTTCTGGATCAAAAAGCACCATCCGTAATCAGTAGTGAACATACATGGTTTGAAAATCTGACTTGCCCATGTACGGTATGCTAATGTAAGCTTTAACATCTATTCTATGTTGTTCCTTGCCGGACTCACTAGGTATAATTTCCTTATGTAGGTAATTTCCTCTAAACATTGACTCTCATAGGTAAATATGTGACACTAGTTGTAAACTTATTAGCGTTCATATGGGGCAGGTACTTGATGGATTGAATGGAGGAAGTGAGGGAAACAAAGCATGAGGAAATAGAAGTAGTGTTTCTCTAAGTAAAGGTATGTGACTTGTCTAGTCAGGGGAGAGAGAGAGAGAAAGGAAAACTGAGCTGTACCAAGTATCTCATCTCGTAAAGCCAACAGTGATAAACTGGTTGGGAAAGGAAGATCGAAAGTAAAATCTTCAAAAAATATGATACAGCTGTGAGTAATTTCAGTTCGGTCTCATAGTTATACATACCGGTAATTTCCGTAATACCTAAGATTGCTTATGAACGCCGATTATCCAGAGCGGTATAGCATATCCAGAGAGGTTTTCCAGACCATGCTTTTTATGGATTTTTGGCTTGAGTTGTTTTACGAGTGTTTTTTATCCTTTCATTCTGAACTTTAATCAGCAGACTGCATCGTTAACCATAATTTCATTCATAATGCTGTGAAACTTAACTAGAGCTAGTATATTTGTATGCAGTCGCATTTGTATTTATATCTTCAATTAACTTGTACGAGCTCTTGGGTTTCTGGATTCAAACTTATCATTTAAGCTATATTGAACTGTTTTGAGAAAAATTGTCAAGATGAAAAGCAAAAAAGTCGACTGTGATCAATTGTCTTGTCATCTCCTCCATATATGTACATAATTATTTCTTCGTCAGTCTAGCTCGTGCGCTTGTTAAAAGCCTTGGAACGCTTTTGTTTGTATTGAATTATTATTTAGAAATTTCTCCGCGTCATTGGCGGTCTCGATTGGCTATAGTATACCTCCAGTTATTGGGATATTTTCCTCTTCATTTATCACTGAAGAAGTGATTTCACTTTCAAATCAACATTCGACCTCCCTCGATGGAAAACCAGGAATGACAATGAAGGAATAATGCATGAAATCAAAGTTATTTCTATTGATTTTTTTTTCATTTTAATTGAATTCTTGGGTACTATATTATTTCTGATCTTCCTTGTTAAGGGGTATATTTATGTACATGGACGGGTGTAATTAGATTATCATATGGGCTCCCGACTCAAGTAATTTCATTTGAAGTTGTTTTCGTGCGCTGTTATACTCTACCTTCCCCGACCTAGGTTAAGTTCAGGAGTATTGTGTGTTCCCTATATATCTTTGCTTTGTCTCTAAAAGGTTGATATCTTGTTTGAAACCACGCTACTTCCTTTAATATAGTAGTATTTCTTTTTTAACTTAGTAAGTGATTGGTGTGAAGTGCTCCTTTGATCTGGCTGCTTGGAGTGGCTTTGTTTGAAGTGATTTTTCTCCAATATGAATTAATGTTCTGCCGGAGCTTTGTCGTCTATCTGAAGTACAGGCTACTAAGTAATTATGCCGAGTATATTGTTTGTTCTCAGAATATTGCTGCATTGTTGGGAATTGTGTGTGTTTTGTTATCCTGTGCACATTGTTTTCCTCAAAATGTATTCGATTGAGTTGGTAGGGAATTTTAAGTGGTTTTTTTTAGTCTGGTTCATGACCCTTTAAGAATTAAAATGTGATTCCGACACCTATTGGTTTACGTTGCTCCGGGAACCACGCTATAACGATTCAATTTGAATTGAGGTAGGTTATGATTCGTTTTAAGGACAATGTCTGTTCTCAGGACGCTGTGGAACTTAAGCGATATTCAGGAAACAAGTAGTATGTATATACATATTCTCTTAGGTAAAATAATTGAAACCTAAAGTATAAGCAGTCAATTTAATCTCACATATGCTTTTTAGAGTTGATGTATTCATGTGTAGATATACATACCTACATATGTAGCATTTTGGGTGAAAGAAATAAACTCAGAATTTTAGTAGACAGCTTCTGTGAATGAAAAGTTACCTATGTTAGAACTCGTCTCATTCTTAAAACTCAGCTACTAACAATAGGAGATGTGTGTATAATTATGGCATGTACTCTTATTATACATATGTACTTATAGTACATATTTTAAGTATTAGTTTCGTATTCCTTTCTAAACGTCTAAATCTTCAGTAAAGGAATACTTTCAGAGGAGTTTAATATTGTGTATCTACAGACTGTCTGTATCTACTACTTGTGGCAGGAATGTGTACAAGAGCGTGTGAATACCAGGAAGCTATACATAATACAAGTAGTACGTAGTACTTTACATTAGAGAATCCGTATGATTGAGAATACTGAAAGGAATTAAGTTAGCCAGGGTTTTCTTTTTTGGAGTACATTCGACGTAAAATTAATGTGATGGTATGGACAGAATTGAAAATGAATGAAGAGCAAACCTTATGAATGAATGAATGAATATCGGGCAAGTTCCCACGGGATCTTCATTATATTTTTCTATTTGGATGTTTACGAACGAAACCTCCTTTTCTTGGAGAAATCATCAGGTTGATCTCTGCGAAATTCAGAATAAAGAATGAGTTGGAGACGAAAACTTGGAAGAAAAGGGAAGATTCAAACTGTGGTTGTACTCTGTTGTAAGTTGTTGTAACCGTTGAAGGTGTTTGAGAAGAGTCTCGTGTGTCCATTCATTTTTAGTAGCAGGTTCGACGTGTGAATACGCCTGATCGCTTTAGTTGTCGCATGATGGTCTAAGATTCCTGTCGCCGGTCTCTTGCTGGGTGGATTTATGCCTCCCTTGTATATTTTTATTCTGGCCCACCCTGCCGTGCCTCCCTATTCCCAATGTGTTGTTCTCTCGCCAAAATACATTCTCTTATATTGTATTGTCCTTTAATTTTTAACATGCACTTTTTTGTGAGAAACAAATCTTTATTGTGATTCCCTGTGTACACAAGTGACACCCATTTTTCACACAAGGTATGACATTTCTGGTGAAATAAAAATGAACATATTTTTATTTCCCATACGTAACATCTCTTTAACAAGCTTCCAATTTCTTGAGGTCCACTGACATTGGGTACATTAAGTCCTATATTACTTCACAGGCGGTGTTCTTCTACCTGTTGTACAGTATACTTGTGTGTTTACTGTCGCATGTTCAAATGAGGAAGCGAAAGTGCTGATCTTTCCTGACGCTTCCAGCTGTTATTTTACTAGTTCATTCCAATGGTCAACCTTCTTAGAACGACACTGCTCACTGCAGGACCATTCAACTTGCTTGATTTCGTGTTATTTGTTTGTTCTTGGGATTTTAGGTCGGTGGATAGCAACAGCGTTGAAAATTACATGCCTGGTAGAAATGTAAATATATTTTAGTGTGACAAAGCTTAAATAGATTAAGTAGACAGAGGGTAAATTAGTTGTGGGCAATGATGTTATTAGCATTGGAATGAGACCCTGTCTCATCCTTCCTCTTGTCTCTTTTCCATTATGAATTCTTGCACTTACTTAGTACAAGGAGGGGAATATTTTTTCAATTGATACACTTGGGTGGAAATGTTTTACTGGAAAATAGTCGGCACAATAAGAATCACATGGTTTGACCTTTCGGTTTAGCAATGCTAATAAGGCTTGTATGTCCCGAGGTGAGAAACGGGCTTACATAAAACATTCCCTTGTCGTCGTTGTAGTCTTAAGAAGGCTGCCACAAGTCTCCAGTGGTTTGACTACACATTAATATATGTTAAATATCATCTTCCAAGAATTGTAAGACTTGTTATATATTTTTATGGATTGTCCTCACAATAGGATAAGAAGTAGCTCTTGTAAGGCATGAAATACCAACATCTCTCCCTTTGTCTCTTATCTTTTGAGGTTCTTTACCGAGAGTCAAACTCCGTGAAGATCTATCCTCCATTTGTAGGTATACATGCACTTATATGTATGTATACTTTATAGTGTAGTTCCCTATATAATAAAGCTCCTTCTGCAGAATACAGAACATATACTGCACTACCTTTGGAGGGAGCAGGAGCAACAGGTGAATTTATGGATTTATGTACGGATACCTGTAGCTTTTGGAAGGGAAGATGCTACTTGCTTATTGTGAATTCTTCACCTTCTTACGGTATCAAGGCTGGTGACATATTATTGTGATCTTTAAAGTACATAATTGGTGGGCATCGTTCCTCAGTGCCTTTGGATGCATTCCGAATTTTCGAAGGACTGTTTGCCGACTATTGCAGGTTTAACTATAAATAGCGTTTACAGAGATGAAATTGCTATATTGTTACTTGCATATCTTCAAAAATACAATTTAGTGGCTTAAAGAGCATACGTCCTTAGCACGCATGATGTAGTGTCTCCGCGGTTGAATGCGTATTTCAAATTTATGATGGAGTGGAACAGCAAACCTTCATTGTAATAAGTAAATGTTGATTTATGCGCATATGTATGAAAATCCATCCTTTCTACCTTCCCAAATATTTTAACCCTGTCTACGGCTGACTACACAAGGCTCACATGTAATCCGTAAATTGAATGACAAATTAAAATTTTGTAATAACAAGGGGAAGAATGGATCTTGTTAGCGTGGTGCTTTGATAGTGGCCAAAGCGCTGTAAGATTTGTATGCAAAGTTCCCATGATATTGCTGAAGAATCTTCTCTGTTCTTTTTAGAGAAATGGACGAGGAAGTTTGTTTTGCGTTGTTTTTAAGTTCTCGGATGATAGAAAGAAGAAGAAGTTATGTATAAGGGAATGCATTTATATAGAAGGTTTACTCATACGATGACCTTCTGTGCACAAATGGTTGTATGTACGGATATGGCTTGGTGTAGAACCTCGTCTGTGGGTATAGTTATGCAGACACGAGTTGACGGAATATCTGGGTTAGAAATGAATGATTATTGCCGAACGTAAATGATATTATTGCGTTGGATAAAGTTTAAGTAGGGAGTCACGAGGCCATGGGAAAATTTCGTAGAAACAGCTTTGAAACTTGAAACAGCGGATCGGCATCGGCTCTTTGGGTCCTTTATTATGAGAGGTGAAGTACATCCACACGTATGCGAGTGAGAGGAAGTGAGGGGACTTGGTCCTTCTAGTACTAGTACTTCTTCATTTACTTTTATACTTATTTTGTACATACAGTTGGAAAAAACAGTGAGGGTAACTTGAATAGTTGATTGCTCGTTTTGGGAAATCTCTTGTTTTCCAACATTGGAGCTGTACGCTAGGAAATACTTGGAATGACTCTGTCCGTTGTTTTATTGGCCCCCCAAGATGTTTTCCTCGTTGTCGTCTTGGTAGCATTACTTCGCAGCTTTGCAGCCTCTTCTCTTCGTCAATACCTTGTAAATTCTTATACCCTCCCGCTCTTCTGTCTCAATCGTGCGGACTTCTCTCTCTCCTCATTTCTGCTTTCTATCCAATAACAGCTCATAAAATCTCCGGGCAAATAAATAAAGCCATGTTGCACTGGTAAATAGCGTTGTACATGTAGCCCCACACCGTTATATACTAAACGAATTTATAATGTATTTGATTTGCCTGTGAAAGTTTGACTGAAATTCTTAGTGTTTTTTTTATCATTTTTGTCCTAGGTCAATAAGAAAAATGTTATGGGAAAAGCTTTGTTCCCAGTAAATCATTATTGAAGAGATGCAAGTTTATGTGCATAAGAAATATCCCATAAATTTGCACTCGACAGTCCATTAAAGTAGCCTTCTCACATGAGAGGTGATTTAGTGCTACCGGTCCGACCCGCTATATTTGTTGTTGACATATAATGGGCCTTTTGTCACATTCCTATGACATTATCGGAAGCATACCATGTAGTCAACATAAGTGTCGAGTTTCGTCAAGGCATACTTAATGTGAGTGTTCCTTGTATATGAGGTGGTCGCCAAGTTGGTTTGTGTGACAGAGGAAGTTGAGCCAAGATACGAACATGGTTAATTTATTTACGTGGCTTAAGAAGTTGATAGGGCATGTCTGTATATATATATATATATGCTACACATTTCTGTACACAAGTAGATACTTACTGGCATGTACTTACGCTCTGCTGGAAGGAAAATTACATTTCTTTGGTGGGTTGACGAAAGTCGGCGTGTGCGAAACAAGCGTGATTACAAAGAAAGCGTAAATGATGCGATGAAACAAGCCATTTACTTGAATGTAACCTATGCTTTCCTGTATGAGGGGTCATGTACTAATATTTTGTTCTCACCAAAGCACTTAGTGCATTTTCTAGATAATGTTCTTTGTTGTTTATACATAACACACACACATAATTACATATACATACTTACTATCAGGGTTTTATTTGCGAGATATTGGTCAACTACGAAATATAGAGGTTAAAGATTAAAATTGATTCGGTAGGTTTCACATGTTACTGATCATTCACACACCCATTACGTTTGAGGATGAAGTTACTAGTAGCTGCAGTTAGACTTTGCATTCATTTAAATATCTAAGAAATAATTATCTTATAAGAAGGAGCTACTTAGAGTAGATTCAAATGTGCCATATATACGGTACAGCCTAAATGTTCTTTGCTTTAATGCTGGCAATGAAATGTGACTCATGTTTTCATTGATTTTGTCGACATTCTCTCTCTCTCTCTCATAGTTCGCACACAATTCTCAGAATATCATATCTACATTTAGTCTACTATTCGCACGAAAGGAGTTCATACACGAGATTTGTTTTGCATGTGAAACTACATACTAAAGCCGTAATGTATATATGTTTAATAGTTTTATTGGTCGTAAATGTTTACGCTTTGACTACACATGGCAGAAAATTCGCTGGAATTAGGGGTAGAACGGTTATTACCAAAGGCACAGTAGAGTCAGGGAGGGATGGAACCAACAAATAAATAAAAATTGTTGAGAGTTATTGACATTATGTAATAATAAATAATTATTATTGTACATATTCTAAATAATAACGGGACATTTTTTTTCTTATTTCCAGGACGTACTGAGGATCTGCATGGAGAAAGTGAAATCCACGATACCTGTGTCGAAGGAAAACTTAAACGTCCCGGGCCCCAGTGACCCGGGTCATCAAATGCTTGTTGGTGCGGATAAATTGGAAGAGCTTGAGCAAGCTGAAACTCCCACGGATGTTGGCGATATCCACTTCTGAACTCTATTGACTAAATGCCTAAGTACTATATATTCTAATATATTGTTTTCTCCCTCTTACATAATTTTAAGTCAATTTCTTCCTTACTGGAGTTATATTTGTGCCCGAGGAGCTGCACTCCCCCCTATTATGATGGCACAGTGTGCACCCGGTATCCCTTTTCCATATTTTGTTTCCAACTTTTATATGTTTAGACTTGGTAACTAAATTATTACGGCATATTAGTATCCTGTGTAATAATTTCGTCCAATCATGTTTCCTTTTTTTTATACTATTATTACAAAACTTATTATTACTTGTTGACTTTCTGGATATTTTTTTAAAAATTGACTACTTGACAATGTATTCCATCAATCAAAAACATATAACCTCACAATATGTAAGTAATTATATATATATTTATATGTATATAATTTGACTGTTCTACGTACCTCTTCTGAATAATTGACGTATATATTTTCAATTGGTACAGTCGTATGTGGAATGAGTAATTAAAATCAATGTGTATGTGTACAATTAGCAAGCAGGGGTCGGCCGTTACGTCAATTTCTCTTGGACGTTGTCCTCCAAATATTTAAATTACCTATATTTAATATGAACTCTGTTTGTGTGTATGACTACACTCGAACTTTGGGAAAAGAGGCTTGTTATTTCATATAACTGCCTTCTTGTGGATAAGGTTATACTATAGATTGGTGTCCTCAGGGACTCAAGTAGGATGCAGAAGAGTGTCCTATAGAAAAGGGGACTGTAGGATGCATATAAGGGCATATATAAATATACGTATAAATACATATTACGTATGTATTGATATGTATTCCGTCATTATAATTGTGATGGCTGTAAAATGTAAAGATAGTTTCTGGCTAATATATATATATATAAATATAATATATGTTTTGTACAATGGAAAGGCTTATTAGATACATACACGGAGAGTGAAGAGTGAACGGTGGAGCACAGCACACTCACGAAGGGGAAAGCAGAGTTACGCTTATAAGCTCTGGTATAAACTTGATCGTGTACTCCGCTATTATTGACGGTACAGAATTTACCTTGAAGAAGTTATCTTTTTACCGAGACGATTACTGATGAAGTTCATGTTGAATTTATACCAGGAGCATATCAAATATATACTAAATTTTAAGGACTTTGTAGATTTTACTTGTAAAACGCAATAATTTATTTAATACTTATTATATAAAAATTATCCATAATTTAAAGGTACTGTATAGGTGTGTAATAACAGAGTCAAGGAGAGGCATCCGTTGTATTTAGAAGGGAAGGGATCTGCTGGAGGAGAAAGTTGTTTTTATGTAGGATGAGAATTTAAGGACAGAAATTCATTGTCTTGAGTCATTACATCATCCGAAATAAGTCAGGATCACAAATGGTCGCTAAACTCTTTTTTTTCCTTTCTTTAATTTTGTTCAGAATATTTTTCAATCGAACTGAACTTTCAACTCATTCATTTAAATCCTTAGTGCTTGAAAAATGTTTTTTTACTGGAATTTAATCACCAAAAGCATTGCTGAATAAATCACGTTTTTAACTTAGTAAATCCAGATCTTTAAAATGTCATTCTTTCGCTTTGGAATCCCCCCAAAATTGTATTATTAGGAGCTTCATTTCCTTTCGTCAAATTTTGTTTGAGTTTGCGATCCTGAGTCATAAGCTGTCCTGCAAGCATGTAAGGAATTACATGTATCCTTAGTCATTTAAAGTCATTTTTGGCGGTTTCTTGAACTGGAAATATCTATACTAGATATTTCTCTCATGTAGCAAAGCGTTATGGACCTGTTTTTTTTCTGAAAAGCAATATATTTTGTTGTGCAGTAACCTTTTTGATAAATTGACAATTGTATTATTGTTACTTGTTTACGATTTCCTGAGAAACATACGCTTATATACCTACCATTATTTCAGACACACCTACTTTGACAGATATCTGATCAAAACGAATTCGCGACGTTGTGTATATTAGACCTAGCACACACATACACACAACCTATCCGTATTTATTTAGTGTTAGGCATTTAAATATAAATACCCATTTAGCCATTTATTTACCTACAGGCTACATTTTTAAAACAGTGCATATCGATGCGATATCGATAAATATACAACATTACTACAAGTGAGGGGTACTTTAATAATTAGGAAACAATGACAATATTGAATCCTTTATTAATTTTGCGTGCACACATTTAAGCCAAAGTTACTCTGAAAATTTAACGTTATCATAATATGCATATACACATACATATATTACATACAAGTACACTGAGAAACCGAGATACAATAGTACATGCAAAGTTCATCCTTTGAGCCATATTTTCCTTCACCGTGAGCAAGTGAAAATACTGCTAATTTTACCATACTACTACGCAAATGAAAATCCTACTAATTTTACTTATCCAGTGAAAATGCTGTATAGTTAAATCACTGAAGATCATTCTGAAATACTACAATAGTTAATATAGCAATTTAAATCTGCAAGAATGTTCGAAGATTGACAAACTAATAATTGACTAAACGATAAGTATTTAATAACCGACCATATCTGGCACTCAGCTCATTCCACTGCCAAACATCTAATGTTAAATAATGGATGACTTGAAAGCCATATACTGTCAGGTTTAATGTATTTATCATTGCTGTCTCTCTTGCAGTGAGTTTATATATAAATATAAATACATAGTACACACAGGAAGATTTTCTGTCGTGCATAATAACCGCACCGATGTTATATACTAATAGATCGTACATAACAGTGTATACACTAGTAGCGCTTCTTGGAGCCCATGCTCTCTAATCTGTATATTGTAGCAGTAATTTATAAAGAAAGACACTTGTAGATTTTGAAAGACGTTCGTGCATATTGCCATTAAAATATATAAAGTAGCAGTCTTGTAGGATTTTTTGTCCTCCTCCATATACATATGAGTGTGTAGATGAACAATCAGATATGATAGTGTTTATTTTTAACCAAAGTTGTACACACACGCCCTCATAACTCGAGACACGCACGCAATTTAATAACATATATTATTCAACTGATACTCTTACATGAATGCTGTAAAAACCTTTACAATTAGATGCACTTAAAGATTATTTATATAGATACACGCATACGTTTTTAAACTAATAACTTAATCTTTGGTGTACACGCTTATGTCGCATATACAATTATTAGAACCAATTTAACCTTATAAAGATCCAGTGTACATGCATATTAAACATACATACATACCTATACATACATAGAACTACAATTCCGTGTACATGAAACTAATGGGGAAATTTTTGCGGAAGCATAAAGGAAATCCCGTTGTTTCTATTATTGTTGGTGTGTACATCATCAAAAACTCGTCAAAGCACTTATTACTCAAAAATGTGTATTAACTAGCGCATTAGCATATACTGCATTACTATAAGATTACCTTCAAAAAGCGGGTAGGAGATTTGAAAGACTTATACATGCTATTTATATATGAAAATTTTATGTTCCTGTACATTACAGGTATCTAGTACGTGTAGTAGTTGTAGTCCTAATGGTTTTTAAGTATTTACTGTTCATCAACCGACTTAAATAACACTTTTGCATATATTTTCAGTCAGGATTCATTATTTATACTGAAGCTCAAGTCCTATATAGAAGCCGATTACATTTTATTCACGAGTAGAATCAGATTAATACTATTATGTGGATGTATACACACCTACATTTAAATTATAAGATAAAACATGATTAGAATTAAGATGCGATATAAACAGTTCGATTATAGAATCCGTTATCGTTCATAAGTTCAATTAGCTATATGCCACTGAAAGTTTGAAAAAAGACAGTAGTGAGTAGTTGCGTATATATACATAATACTGATACTGATATTTTTGTTCCTCAAGATTTCAAGCGCTGAAAGTTTGTATATTTTCCAAAGTTATTCGTTAATTATACTACATAGTAAATATTAATTAAAACCACAGTACCGTTCAGACAACCCTTTTGAATGTCTCTAAGAACATTTGAATGGGTCACCTATTATAAAATAATGATCCATACTTACAAGAAACGACAATGATTTTGGTAATTAGTAATATTATAGCAGGGATACTGGTTAGGTCTGCTGCTGAATAAGTAGCAATTTACGACTGACTGTATAATAATTAATATTTGTATTAATTTTTTAAAGGCGTTTATAAGTTTTTTTTCGATATGCCTTCGTCAATTTTAGGAAGAATATTATTATTTTATTTTCAAAGAGTTCACTGTTGCTTTGTTGGATATATTAGATTACTATACTTACATTAGTATATATGAGTCAGGATTTTTTGCCAGGAAAACAATGACAATCATGAATTTTGTTCAAAATCTTGTTTTTATAAGCTTTATCTTGATATTCCATTTGTAATAGTGAATTAATATTCCATATTGTAGAAACTAGTTCGATGGTGATAGGGTTAAGGGTTTTATTGGTGATGGATGTGTTTTTTTTCAAAAGCATAACAGTATTTCTCTATATGGGCCGGCATATGAATTTGGTGTCGTTGTAACTAAAATTATGAAGTTTACATCGAACCTTTGGTTTCGGTTGGAGTTTCACTTCTTCAATTTAAAAGAGCGATACTTAAAATTTATTAGAATAAATAGGATATTTTACATTGAATGATGCCTTAAATCATTGGTATTGCTGGTATTGGCTGCAAAGATCTGTGTGTAAGTGTTAGTTAATACTAATAATTATATATGACACACTTTATTATTAATTATTACTTGTTGTTACTCTTTCTTTATAAAGCTAATTAGATAAATTAAATCATTTAGTTGTTTTTGTATGTATATGTGGAACTACTTCTCTTTGTTTTGTGAACGACGGAAATTTGGACTTATTTTTTTGGTTGAACGAAAACTTATTTGAGCTGATTTAAAAATTAAGAAATGACGCCTTTGTTCGTTTGTGATTTGTAATATTTACTCCACTTGTTTTATGTTGTAATTAATACTACGGCGTAATTGTAAAGGAACAATATTATGTGTAACTGCTTATACTGTATAGGGCATAACTATTCCTGTAATTTGATTCAAAGATGAAACTGAGAAAGTTGTCAACTGTGATTTACATTATTCTAATTTTAATTTATATAAGAAGTACTTATTTTGAAGATTATTAGTGTTGGGAAGGATTATTATTATAATTAAGGAGTATAAGTTGGAACTGGAAGCATGATCAGGAATGTGCTGTGTGCTCGAGATTTTAATTAGGTAAAATTTAAGCTACATAATTAATTTATTGTACCGTGGTGGTGAAACGAAATTATTCGATTGACAATAATATTAATGTCAAAGTTACAAAAAAATAGATATATTATAATTTGCGTGTAATTTACATAGCAGTATGAGACTGGACGCAGTGTGAATGCTGAAAATGATAATTGTGACAAGGAAAGGTACTCTGGGTAAAATATTCTGAAAATTGTGGATTTGTTATATAATTATACATACATAGTTCACTTGATGTGGGAGTTTTGAGGTGGAAGTGACAGTTAATTAATTATGAAAGTGCAAATAAATTTGGTGCGCTCAGGTTCAGAATTCGGTAATAAAAATTATCTTCAATAATTATCACATTTACAGTCGGGAAGTAATAATTGTTAATGTTAAGTAATAATGACCGAAGCAACTTTTCAGTGCTATATAATTTACAAAAATATCAAAAAATGTTCAAACAAGTATTCTAATATTATAGATGTAAAATGGAACATGTTCTCAGAATGCTGCTTATATAAAATAGAAGTTTCTTCTTTTTTTTTAGCTCAAAGGGTTTGTTTGTAAATTGTAAATATTATATTTGTCAATGAAAGTATAAAATGTGTATGTTGGAGTTACCCATGTTTGTGTCGACTCTATAAATATGCGCTGAAAACTGACCAAGCGTCCAAAAAATATGCGTTTGTATAAGATTGCAATATCAATTATCAGAAAATTAAAACTGGAAAAATCCTTACTTTGATGTTATAGAGATAGTACTTATAAATAGTAAGTATACAAAAAAAATTGTGTGAATCACACAAAAAATGAAAATGTATACATAGGAATGTACAAGCTGTGCATGCGTTTTATGTTATAATGTTGAAGTGACAAGGGTGAGGTATAGGTCCTCATCCATCCTATAAAATAATAATACTTATAATAAGTGAAACGAATGGAGACGAAAAATGTTTCAGTTTATAAGATGAAAAGTCGAGAATAAAAAAAATCAAGTGTTCAATGGTTACAATGAATGGAGATTGAAGAAAACATTTTTTACCTGCACTCTGCATCCGTTTCATCTATATTCAGACACTTGCAATATCATATCTTGTATCATGTTCTTTCATATGTATCATTCCTATGTTCAACATAAATTTTGTGCATCAGTCGGTTCATGTTCTGTATGGATAATATCATCTTTTGCATCTTCATGTTATGCATAGTTTACTTCAAACTTATTGGCTTTCTACGTATGTAACTTGTTCACAGAGCATCATCCTCTGTGTTGTGCCACATTATCCTCCACATTTCCACATCATCCTCTCATTTTCATTTGTGCATTTTCCAGTCAAACCCTGCAGGCACCTTTGCAAATCCAAGCGAAAATGTTCAAGTTCACTTGTTTTCTTTTTCATGTCTCCTTGTCTTTAAACTCGGATCACGTGGGAGGTTTATGGCAGAAAAATTATTTAACTGTGTATAATCTACCCATTCCTGCTTCTATGTATATGTATACTACTTTGAAGGATCTGTGGACCTGAACAAATTACTGGAGTCATGTGGTCATAAAGAGAATCAAAAATAAATTTATTGTAAATTATCTAGATGATGTGGTTTGTATATTATATATTTAAGCTGGAGTCGGATTTTTTTATGACAAGAGTTAAGTATCACGCTATTACATATATAGGATATTATGATCACCGCAGAAACAATACAAAGCATAAAAGGGAATAATAATTGTTGAATGTAAGCGCAATCGGCATTTCAGCACTGTAGACACAGCAGCAATTTATGGCTCTTCTGTAGAGAAAAAACAATCATGTCTGAGAACTGACGCATTTGTACAGGATGGGACTGGGATTATTAAAGTATTAGCGCATATATTTTTCCACATAAAACCTTATATAATATGATGGCTTCGATATTCCACCATCATTCTCAAAGAATGCTGCTGCTGCTGGAGTATTGTTGCAGATGTGTAAATATGTTCGCTATGCGTTATTATTTTCCTGCATAAATGCAGTCACCTGAGCCTGTGTACATACATATACATACAAGTTTGAGATACTCAGAATGAGAATCTCATTCCAATCCATGCTGCAACCTTCAAATTCGCCAGGCTTTATGTTTTCTGTGGTGGGGTTAATACACGCTCAAGCAACTATTCTATCATAGTGAAGGATTGTGCACGTTTTCGAGCAATGTCAAGAAGCACTTTTATGTGCAAATAGCATGCCAATCCTCGCAAATGCTACATACCTACTAAACCAAACTAAGGAAGTATGGAATAGTGAGCTTAAAACATTGTTAAACCTACGCTTGTACATTTATAACAACGAATGAATGACTAATTTTAGGTGTACAAGTTTACAGGTAATCGTGTTATTAGGCGCTGTCTGAGCACATACAAACTTTGCACTGTACCACTGTACTGTACTACTTTGATATATATATGCACATAGTATGTATATACCAGTACATTTGACTATACGCCTGGGAAGGTAAAAAAGACGTTATAATAAGTGCGAAAAAATTTACTGCGATCATTATAGAGGAGATTCGAGATTCCTATATAATCCAGCTACAATGTTACATACTCTATTTTGTTACATACACGTGTACTTTAGTACATTGTAGTAATATATACTATGTCTGGTCTGGCAACTCTATAGACATAACGTCTGACTAAACAAAGAAACGATTTCGCTCCAATGCGGCTCCTACTATTATACTTATAAATGATAATATAGCGTCTTCCCACATTCATAAACATGGTCATGTTACAACAATAATAAAACTGCCAGTGGTACTGGAACTGTAAGGCAATGAAGGGAGTTTGCAGATGGTTTTTGCTAATTTTCCTTAGTCCTCATCCTCTATATACTTATAACAATAATTATTATTTATAGCTCAAGTGCCAACATACTCAGGGAAGCTATGTTATTACCTTTGCGGATCTACAGATATGTGTATAGTTAAACCTAAATTTGTTGTCTTGCTCATGTATTATTTTTTTGTTATTCTTATTATGTGCTTGTTGGTGGACCTCAACTTTTTATAACAGCGAGGCAAATACTTCTTCAGCATGCTATAAACTTCATAGAGAATAGTGAGTTTACCTCATTTTACGAGTGGTTTTGCTAAGTACAGAAAAAAATAATATTAGAAAATTGTATGTATATGAAAATTGAACTAGATAAATTCAATTGCAATAAATCACCTTGTCGTTTTACACAGTAAATGATAGGTTAAGGTCATGGATGTATATCCGCTCACCTACACGAATGGCATGAAAATACATATAACGTGTACATACATGGCACTATCCCTTCTAGGCACCGCAGAGGCGTGTGATATTATGTAGAATTTGTATTTTGGCAATTTCATCTTCGTAACAACCTTTGATTTAACCATGGCGAAGGTAGATTAGTGTCGAGCATAACTAAAGCACATAGCTTCAGTAGCCATGTACAAATATAATTCCCTGGCTTTATTGCTTGAAAAATAATTTGGTCAGAAGAGCCGTTTGTATGTAGCTATATATTGATACAAATTTTGTAAACTTAATATGCGGAACATTAACTGCAACCAGGAGGCTAGAAGCCCTCATCTCTCGCATCAAAGATGCCGGCCTGTGTATCGAATGATAGTTTTGACCGTGACATTCGCCTTTGGAAGTTATGCAGGTAGACTAGTCTGAAAAGATAGATACCACGGAGTTATCTAATAGCCTAGAAGACCAGAAAGGTAAGTTATTAAGAACGGCATGCACGCAGCAGCTCAACCTTAAGAAGTTCTCACAGTCCATGGTTGTGCAAATCGTTTTATTGTAAAAGATGCTCGCTCTCGGCTTTTGATCTAAATGTTCCTATATACAGTTTATGCCTGAAAGTTATAATAAAGCTATATAGGGAAAAAGAGCATATATATGAAAGTTATCCTTGAAGCTGGTGGAAGACACCGAGACATCAATAATTGTACTTGCAAATTCCTTATAATCAGATAATAATGTCTGTTCCCTATACATAAAGACTTGATTTTGTAAAATCAAGATCCTTATTGTGTATTAAAATACATACCTACTATAATACAATTGAAGACATACTTGCAGGAACTTTGGGATACTTTTGAAAACTTTAGTATAACGAATACATGTCTACTTGAAGGAAATAAATTTGAAAGAACTTTGACGTACTGAATGTTATAATATGGTTTATAATAATTATTAATTATTATGCATGAGTATGTATTTACTTATATTTATGTAGGTTTGCCATTATGGAACGAGTATACTTACATAATCGAAATACTGAGATTATTTCTCATTTTTAATTACACATATACTCGATAAAGCTTGTTTAATAGTATTATAAATACAAGCTTTGCACTTACTTGTAGCAACTTATATAATATACTTTAAACTTTGCACCTGTAGTAGTTTACATGTTGTAATAAGTTAGTAATGCATATACTTATAGCCTTATTAAGGTAATATCTATATACGGACTATAAATATAAAAGGACTGAGTAGGCTCAGGCTACTAATTTTTCATTTGTTCTGGGGAAGTCCACACTATCTGTATGAAATAATCAGCAGTCAACAAAGTTACAGTGAGGTATATACAGACTAATGAGGTGGGAAACTGATTGTGAGTTGAGCTGCCAAACATTATGCAATGAGGATTAAACGATAATTAGGACACAGTCGTCTTATATTATTGTCAGTTAAGATGTAGTCAGTCTGGTTTTTATACTTTCTCATCATCTCCCACGAAAAATCTGCTCGTTCTGTTCCTTATATATTCTTGCTGTACAAATATATGCTATGGGAAATAGTTAATAAACCAGAAACAACGTGTGACATTGAAAGTGTTTTAATACCCACTTAGATGCAGTAATGTGACTTGACAGTTGACATGAAGACGAGTGATCGAACTCTTTGAAGGTCTGTCTCAGTACATTTCTTCCACACACACACACACACACACACAGTCATCTCCCATATCATCAACATTCCCCACCTAAAGGTAGTATACACCAAAGCAAAGCAAAGAGGTAATACCACCAAAGGTAATACCAAAGGTAGGCATTGATGAGTAATTTGAGCACAATGTACACGGAAAAAAGTACTTTACATTTTAAAAGGCCTTATTATACTCCATGCAAATATATGCCTACACATATGATTACACTATACACCATGCTCTTGTAATACCTTCCTATATGTGTATCCCTGGAGTTTACGCGTTTCGTAAGAAATACAAAGTTCCAGCAGACTCGTCGAGAGATATTTAACCAGACAGAGAAATAAACTCTGTATTTAAATGGGAAAGACGACGTCAAGTACACTAAAAAGAGTTACGTTACGACATCACACAATTCTTGAGTTATAAGAAACTTTAATATTGGATACACCCCTCCTTTCCTTATTAGCTCAAAAGTTTATCATTAGGAGTTAATTTACCATTGGCAATACACGAGGGATACACGAGGTATTTTTGCTAACTAATGTACAACGTGTACAAGATGTTCTAACTTCTAAACAGTGACATTGTATCAAATCAAGTATACTTGAAAGTACGTGAAGCTTTTTGATGGACGAATGTGCACTTTTCCATTACTTATGTATGCTTTATGTAATATACTTATACTTTATAAGTATGTAAAAGGACGTATTGTACAGTTGCAAATAAAAAATTAAACTCAGGTATATATACAAAATTACTCATTTTTTACATATATAGATACTTATATACTTATATAATACACAGACTGCCTCTGGAGCCTCAAAAATGTTAAAAAATGCTTTTTAGCATAAGCATGATAATGTCTTTTGGTGCGTTAAATAATATATAAACCATATAAGTACAAGCATATTTTAGAGTCATAATTGGCTTTTTTGCTTCACTTGTCAAGTTTCTGAAATTATGGTAATGCTGTCTCTTTTTAAGTTTTGCGAATTACAAACCCTCCAACGAGGTTTTTGCTCACAAAAATTCCATTTGTCGTACAGAAGGATAAAGCAGCTATGATGAGATTCTATATTTAGATTGATGGAGATGAAATAATAATATAATATAATAAATACTTGGAAATTCTACTGTCGCATAAATTCTTGCAAATAGTCAGGGAATAAATACAGACACGTAGCATGTAAACAGACAGTTTAATGTTCTGAAGGAACAAGTTCGGTTGGGAGATTAACACGGGGTTATCATCCGTCCAGTGTGGAATGCAAGTGTGTAAATAAAGCGTGTGGGTATGGGATGCCAAAAATCTTTAATTTAATATATTTTGGTATTTCCAGGCACGACGGTTTTCAAATAATCTCATTTTTTTCCTTAATTAAAATAGTACCTGAAACTAGAAAGATTTGATCTTTCTTTGTACAGTATATTTGTGAAGTTATCATATAATGATATCATTTAAATTACACTCCATGCATTAATTAAACGTTTAAGTTCCGAAAAAAATAGTAATAAAATTGCATTGCGTGCACTGAATGTTTCTTTCGGAATAAAGTTAATAATTAAATTGCATTTAAATTATTGATAATTGCGTAAATTAATTAAATTCCATTTGAAATAATTACACACTAATTAAATTCCATTTAAATAATTGCATATTTTAATTAAATTACGTTTGACTTGATTGTTGAATACGCAAATTAAATTACATTTGGATTAATGTTCAATTCCACAAATTAACTAAATTGTAAATTTATTGAATTACAATTTGAATTAATTACACAAATTATTAAATTGCATTAAAATAATTGCATAGATTAATTAGGTAATTATAACTAATTTTATATAATAAAATAAAAAATAATATTATAAAAAAAAGTAAATATAACAATATAATAATTAGTTAAACATAAAAAAAATTAAGCTTTCTTGTTTTTAATTGAAATTTTAGCCGGAAACGTTTATTTTTACCAGAACAAATGTTAGGAAATTAAATTTTTGCCTTGAAATCTAAAACGGAAGCCTAAAATTTGCGCCGGACTGGAGGCAAATTCAAACTAATAAATGTGAGCAAAATAAATGGAGGAAGCGGCAGGCGGATATTTATATTCGGAATTAAATTATATTTACAGAAATAATCTTGTAGATTTAAATAATTAAGTCTTTCAAAATGTTAAGGAATTTCCCCAGATTAGGGAGCACGGCCGTGAAGTCAATTTCCCTTCCTTGGAGCTCCAGCGTCGTCGCCTCAAAGAATTTTCACATCATCTCCACCACGACATTAAATAATCTTTGCCTGTGTTCAGCATCCCGGCTACCGAATAAAAAAGATTTTGATCGGATTCCGGAGAATTCCCAACCCACCAGACAGTTGAGCAATTATGTAATGAAATGGGAAAAAATGAGGAAACGAAGACCTCGACCTCCATGGGATGAAAGTCATCATTACCCGGATTACATGCATCGAGAAATGCCAAACCAGGAGGATTCCCCAGAAACTAGAAAAATAACTGGGGGTAAATTACAATTCAAATTTTTTTAAAATAATTAATTGTTTATTATTAGTACAAAGAAATTTACAGCATGTTCATTAATTCAATTATCTTTGAATTTCAGATGTAATTAACCAAGTAAACACCCAAATAAGTGAGCGAAGCCATGGCCGACTCTTTTCAATCGTTCAAGTAGCAGGGAAGCAATTTAGAGTGACTCCTGAGGATATAATTATTGTTCAGGGTTATTGGGCCCCGGATGTGGGAGATCGGATTCGTTTAGAAAAGGTAGCAAAAAATGGGAATTAAATTGGAAAAGATATCTGTTTGTAGTCTCAATTTGTTCATTGTGGTTCATATGTACTTATGTATTCTGGTAGATTTTTATCATTATTGATTATATATTTATGTTACATGATTTAGGTACTTTAATTTTCTGAATTGTTTCTTTATTTTCTAATCTCCCGTACAGGTTCTTTTAGCTGGAAGTTCAGATTTTACATTGCTTGGAAGACCGATGCTACCTCGGGATTTGGTTAAAATTGAGGCTACTGTTATTGAAAAGAAGATGTCCCATCTCAAGTTAAATTTTACTTTAATCAAAAGGAAAAATTTCAGACGGTTGTATTGTAAGGCGCTTATCTTTTATCAACTTCTTATATGTTTATATTAGATATACCTACTATGCCATACGTTTTTTATGCATACAGGTTTTTGCATGTCTATATTGCTTGTAAAAATCACAAAATATTATTCACACAGAGATTTTAAACTTTAATTTATCTTGTATTTAAAGTTTTTAAACCCGGAATTTCTTTTTTTCCAGTTTACAAGACCCCATACACGATGGTGCGCATTAATTCCATTGAGTTCGATGGACTTGTCAATGAGAGGAAAGAGATTGAAGGGCAAAGAAATATTATATTCTGAGTCTTCTTAAGTCAATAGTTTTCTACCATGTACTTGTTAGAATAATAGAATGTTTTAAAACTTACAAAATAAAAATTGGACAAAAAATATCCGTAGCTATTATAATTTCATTTTCAATGTACTCATTGTGAATATTTTGTTCTTTTGTTACGTCAAATTTTAAAGCGGTTTCATTTGTCCAATATCATCTATCCCTTTTTCACATTACGGTCTCCCAATAATTTGTACTCGTAATTCTATATTTTAATATTTCTAATTCCAGATATTTATGTGGTCGCATTTTTATTTGCTTTTTCAAAAAAACTAAATACACGTTAATACTACTCAAAAACCATGATGCGCATTAAGTATTTAGTTAATTCCCAAAATGTAACACATGTGCGTTGTGCAGTATTTAAGTTGCAAAATTAAATACATGTCCGTCATATTAGATCATTTGTTTAAAACGTAAATACTGATCAATTAATTTAGCACAAAATAACAGCCAAATTCAGAAATAAATGCAAAATACAATCAAATTAATTACAAAATGAATTCTAAA
>JAQGAK010002153.1:0-22703 GCA_034696945.1 Lipothrix lubbocki
CATTCATTTCATGGACCAGACCAGACCAGACCACAATTGGACCAAATTAACTGGTCCGGACCAGACCATTGGCATCAGTAGCACGGAGTACAAGATTAAAATCGTGCTGATGAGGGACAAAATTGTCAAAATCCACGTCGGCAAGTCCAGGACGCTGAGTAAATTGAGGAAATCCACTTGCGGTCTGATGACCCAAACGAAATTGAAATAGCGAAGGGTTTCGCCAGTGATGGCCCATTCAAATTTCGCGCCCAGTAGTAAAGGATTGAGCAGCGCTGTTAAAACAAATTCCTCCTTGGTTGGTGTGACGATGTTGCCCAGGACTGTCGCATTCGGAGACCCAAATAGAATCTTACCATTTGGGACGTATTTCCCCGTGTAATTTAAATGCACGGCCATTAATCTTATGGAACAAGCTTCCGGAGCGGAAATTTTCACACTTTCCGGGAAGCAGGAAGAACTGGAATAAAAAGATGGCTCTTTCCAGCCTTGACTGACTTGCGTTTTGTAAAAGTTTCTATTTAACCGGAATTCCAACGATTTAATTTTATTTAAATTCCAACGACGGTCCAGTAATTTTAGGGGCTCCAAATTTTTAACCAGAGTGCATGGCAAACAAATTAAATAGACATTTGACAATTTTTCCAGGATAATTATACTAGCCGTCTTGTCAATTTGATGAAAATTCCATGGAACTGGAATTGATGTTAAATCGTGGTTAGTCAGAATTACAATGTAATCCGGATTTGTAGCCCGCTGATTAATTTCTGAGACGAGAAACTTTGAGATTTGTGTGGCTCCGTTGGATATTTCTGGTAGGTAAAATTCTGTTGAATAACGTAAATATTTTCTGTTTGAAATTGTTAACTCATGGAAAATTTTCGTGCGATTCGGTATTCCTTCGTCAAAATTATCAGCGTCAATGGACACGGGAGTACATATTTCAGACAATTTCAAGGTTATTTCAGATAATTCTTGGGATGCCGCTGAAGATAGGAAATTAGATGTGCCCGGAGTTAGAAGTTGAATTTCGGATTCCTGGAATTTTTCAAGGATTCCCACGTCCTGAAAACTGCCTTTTAAAAATGGGAAACAACGAAACAGAATTAAAATGTGGAGAAGCTGATTGTTCATGATTGTACGTCGTGTTGTTCTATCTTACATACGAATGTACAAGAGAGAAAGACATAAGCTTATAAAACATTTTGTTTTGAATATAAACAGAAATTTAACATAATCAACAGGGAATTCAGACTTAATTGTTAATTCTGCAAGAGTGAGAGCAAGACCATGTGTTTTAGAACGTCTAGTCAAATAACTTCTTCCACGTGTATTTACATTGTTACTTTAGCAAATATTTAAACTCTTGCTATATACGTATATTTGCTTTTGGCCAAACTTCTTTTTTTATTGCAATTTCGCGTCCAAAAAAGTTGCATACAGTCTTAACTTTAACATTGAAAATATAGACTATATTGATTTAGGGAGAATTTTTGACAGAATTAGGTCAAATGTCAAGTTTAATTCAAAAAACTTGGTTTATTGATATATGTACGTATTACCTCGTGGTTTGATATCGCATGGGCCAGTGGGACAAATATGAGAGAACAAAAATGTTCGTTTGACATCTGATGCAAATATACAGATATTTTCAAAAAACATGAATATTATTTTATTTTATTTTTAGACGCAATTTACTACTCATTTTTAACAGAAGTATAAAGCAGTGTAGGATTTTAATTAAAATAATGATTAAATTAATTATTAAACTCGCAGTACAATCTTATGGAATAATTTATTGTTGAAGGTTACACAGAATTTAATAACGCAATTATTACAGGGGAGACTCGCTATAACGGGTTTCCTTATATAAGAACAGACTCTCTACAACGGGCTTCTTTATAAGAGCAGACTCCCTGTAACGGGAACATTTTTTCTGCCCCAAATCTAAATTTTAAAAATACAAACCAGACATTTGTAAGAGCACTTTTTATAGGCCAAATTTTTCAGCTTAATAGTGACCGTTATAAAGAGTTGTCGTCACTGTGAGTCGTTAAAATAATTCTAGTGCATAATTACATACCATATAATTATACTTATGACAGTTAAAATCCGCTATTAATAGGTTAAAAACTTTCCTCTGACACCGTTACGAATTAAATGGTCTGGTAGAAATCGCGCGAAATACAAAAATTAATATCTTGTTTAATTTAAATTCAAATTAAGTAAAGAAATATTTTGTGCGTAGATGCGGGGACAAATTCATTATCAGTATATGCAACAGCAATAAGTGCCAGCAATTAATTGTGAAAATAAATAACAAATGTATAGGGATAAACAATATAAATATTATTAGCCATACACAGAGTACAAATAACTTATTGGGTTAATAGTGTACCATTACAAATGCCCACGCAGTAAAATCCACACGGCTGTACATACATATGTAGATACATACCTATATACATAATACTCATCATCGCTAAGGAATGGTCCCGAGGTTAAAAACTCTGGCAAAATTGAAATGAATATTCAGAAATTGATTAGATACTCAGACCGGTAATCTCTCAAGTACACAATGGGGTCGTGCTCGAAAGTGTATTCCATTTGTCAGTTGACAATAGGATTTTCCGTTTACGCATTGGCACCCATACGTACATATGTATGTACATACATACGTACAGATGTGCAAGAGCGGATATCTGTATAGAGTCAGAGCAATAATAATTGTAATGTGTTGTATTTAAAATGCAAATTAAGCTGCAACGGGAAGCACAGACGAAGCAATAATCCTCACAGTCAATTAGTTCCCTAACTGTACAATTTTCCTTTTAACACATCTCGTCTTTTTTCATTTTTAGACCCACGAAGATTTCTCTCCAACTTTAGTCATATAGTGTTGATCTTTATCATTTATGGGGAATTCAGGGTGTCCCTGCGGGATTTAGTTGTGGAATCTTTCGCTTTTTTTAGGGAGTTTTATAATTTATTGTTAAAATAATTTTAAAAATAATTTTTACAAATGGAGTTCACATTGGAATATCCGCGGAATATCATAATTTCACAAAAAGAAGCGGGATCTGGGGGAAATAATGATTTCGGTGCGGTGGAATATGCCGTTTTCGGTGCAGTTTTGGCTTTATCCGCCGCTATCGGGATTTTTTACGGCTGCTTTGGGTCAAGGCAGAAATCCACGGAGGAATTTTTGATGGCAAATCGTCAAATGTCTCCTACACCTGTAGCGCTGTCTTTATTATGCAGGTGTGAATCATTTTTTTGTGTGAAGATTACAACATAAATAAGAAATTGGTTTTAAATTAAAAATGATTAAAAAAATAATAATTTCTCTCGACAATTTTTTATTTACGCAAGGCGTGATTAACTTCATCATGTAAATATTTTCATAAATGAATTTTGTAATATTTTTATTTCAGTTTCGTCTCGGCAATTACTTTATTGGGAAACCCCGCAGAAGTTTATTTATACGGAACGCAGGTCTCCCTCATGATCATTTCATTTCTCCCGCTCACACTGTCCCTGATTTATCTCTATGTGCCAGTGTTCTTTAATCTTCAAATCAGCTCGGCTTATGAGGTCTGTAAATAAAATTTACAATGTTATTAGATGAATAAAATACAACTATATTATGGCTTGTAAATTAAACTTATTTACAATTTCTTGTTGACCTTTAGCATTATCAAAATTCTATTTTAAATTTAATTCTAAATTTTTTAAATCGGGTTGTACTAGTACCTCGAAATGCGCTTTAGCAAAGGGACGCGGATATTCGTTTCATTACTGGCCGTTGTTCATTTGGTGAGTTCAAAATATTCGTCGGTATATTTCATTTTGAAAAAATTGGTTTAATTTTTTAATAATTGATAATGTAAAATAATGCAGACTATTTACATGGCCATTGTGGTTCTGGGACCTTCATTAGCTCTGGAGCAAGTTGCTGGCATCGACACGAAAGTTTCCACCGCAGCCATTTTTGTTGTCTGTATTTTCTATTCGTCACTGGTAATAAAAATTACTATTGGAAGCGAAACAATTTTACCAAATTTAATTCTATTCTTAAACATAATAGAACATAGTAATAACTATTCGCATAATGTAGTGGGATTATTATTGTATTTAATTAATTATTATTTAATTTATTTTATTACGATGTCATTTATTTTAATATTATTTAATTTATTTTTATTAATATTGTATTTATTTGATTTTATTATTGTTGTTTTTATTTAATTACTTATTACTACCATTGAACGTACTACTCCGCCATTTTGTTACAATTTTGACAAATTTCTAGGGTGGCTTAAAAGCCGTTCTTTGGACCGACGCTCTTCAAGCCGTAGTAATGTTCGGATCTCTGGCAGCGATAGTTTTCAAAGGTCTGGCGGACCAAGGCGGCCTAAGCACTATTTGGGCTCAGGCAGAAAATTCCAGCAGAATAGAATTTTTAAAGTAAATTTTACAATATTTTAAAAAAATATGTAAAATGATTGATTTTCTTAATTGCAAATTCCAAGAAAATTAATTTTACTAATTTTTGCTCATAAGTTTCGACCCGGATCCCAGGACCCGACACACGCTTTGGACGGCTGTGATCGGGGGATATTTCTATTGGCTTCCCATGTACGCCGCTACGCAAGCGCAAATCCAGCGGTACTTATCTCTCCCCAGTTTAGGAAGTTGTCGGCGGTGAGTTCAATTCAAATTTACTACAAAAACTACTGCTGAAAAATAAACTCATTGAAAATTCTCATTTATATTTACGTACGTACAGGTATATTAACAATAAATGTTAATTTGTTTTTCTATAGAGCACTGGTTATGAATGGCATTGGGCTATTCCTGGTCTGGACTCTCACAATGTTAGCAGGTCTACTCGTCTACTCCAAGTTTGAGGGATGTGATCCATTGCAGACGGAGGTCGGTCCTGAATTTTGTTTTACCTTTTACACGACATTCTCTTTGATTGAATAATTTAGGACAAAAAAAATTCATTGATTCATTCATTCATTAATTGTTTGGATAAATTATTTGTGTACTTACCTTTTATAACATGTATATTATAGCGCGTCACTAATTCTGATCAACTGTTTCCCTTATTTGTCATGGATACGTCCGGAAGTATTCCAGGATTGCCCGGGCTTTTTGTGGCGGGCCTTACTTGCGCTAGTTTAAGGTTTGTGACTCACAATTTCAAACGGAAATTTAAGTTTTTAATTGTAGAAATCAATTTTTAAATAGAAGTTTGTATATAATTTTTCCCCTTAACTTGCCCTTAATTTTATAGCGTGTTTAAATTACATTGCAAAATAATGTTCTAAATAGTTGCTTTTATTGATTTAATATGCAGCACAGTTTCCAGTGGTCTCAGCGCCCTAGCCTCCATTCTCACTTACGATTACATTAAACGAGGATTTCCAAACTGGACAGATGAGCGCTTGTCCAGTATGTCGAAAGTTGTAACTTTATTTTTTGGATGCCTGTCTTTCGGATTTGTTTTTGTGGTGCAGAAGATGGGAAATATCGTTCCTGTAAGCTATTTCCATTTTTCCATGTTCTTCGTACTTGATTAGTTGCATTGTATTTGAACTGGCAAATATAAATATCCTTATACTTTATTGGTTTTTATTAAATTGTTTTATTTTTGGTAATTTCAGGCAACGGCGTCTTTAGTCGGCAGCATTGTCGGTCCCACACTCGGAATTTTCGTTCTAGGCATGTTTTTCCCTTGGAGTAATACAAAGGTACAAACTTTTCTAAACTTACTTTAGCGATACAAAATAAATTGGGAATTATGGACGAAATTGTACTGAAATTTGTGAAAACAGGGAGCTGTAACCGGAATGGTCACGACCCTCGCTGTAATGATGACATTTTCCATCGGGGTTTTTATCGCGAATAATGACAAGATTCTACCAAATCAAAAACTCCCGCTGTCTGTCGACACTTGTCCGGAATTTTCTAACGTCACCGAAAATTCGTTTCTACGAGGCACTCCTGACTGGAAAAATAATGACGACACAGTGCTGACTCAGCTCCTGTCCATCTCCTTCAATTGGTACCCTGGGATGGGAACGATTCTGACTGTTTTCCTCGGCCTCGTGTTCAGTTTTATCTTCTCCTTCTGCGAAGATTCAGAGACGAAGTTCAAAATTTCGCCGGATTTGCTAAGCCCGCCCATTTACGCCATGTGGAATAAGCTCTTCCCGAAAAGCATGAGCAAGCTCGTTGAGACCGATGAGGATCTCATGGTGATAACTTATTTGAGCCAAACGATTGGATCCAGAAATAGTAATATTAACATGGTGAGAATTTAAATTCATTATTTATTAAAATTAATGAAATTTTAAATGCTAAAAACTTTATTTACAGTTAGTAGCTTAGTTTATTAGTAAGTGTATGCTATTACATCATCTTTTTACAATATTCATAACGTCTAGTATTTTCCTTTTTTCAGGGCTACGCTACAGACTCATTGGAATATAAACGGGAGCCGCTCTGCGACTTGAAAATCAAGCCGATATAAATCAATGTTTTTTAAAGCTGATATTAAATTATACAAAATACTTTCTCAAAATTATTACTACATTAAATCATTTAATACTCGAATACAAAAATAAAAATTTATGGAATACAAAACTATCCCCGTGAAAGTTTCTAAATAAAAAAGAAAAATGTTATTTATGACCCTAGCACATAACACAACAGTTTTTACATTTTACCAATTACCAAGATCGAGCGTAATGTTATTCATATATGGACTGAAAATACGACGGAAAATTCAAGTTTAGCCCTTATCCATTATTAACCATGACACAATCTCCTGGACAATCGTCGACAGCATCGTCAGAATCATATGTCTATCCACAAAGTACATCCCTCCTACGGTGACTTTTATCCTGGGTAAAGATTTGAAAATTCTTTGGACGTATGCTGACTCACTGGTTTTCGGATCAGTGGCAGCATGAAGCCATTTGTGGATGATTTTGGAGCTCAGGATTGGAAATAAGGAGAGACAATGCAGGGCAAATACAATCCAAATTACGACAGGGGGTCCAATACATGCCAACCCAAGCCTTTGGTATCCGCTTCCTCTGATTGACCCAAACGCACAGAAGACAATCAATTGGGACAACGCTAACTTCGCGAGCGGCAGCAGTACGCGGAAATATATTTGACTGGTGAAAATCATTCCAACCCTGGATATTCGGTACAGCTTTGCTGTAAGTATTCCGCTTTGAAGAAGTTCATCTTTGAAAATGTTACTTTGAGTTTTTCTAGAATTAAGAAAGGAATTAGAATGAAGAAAACGGCATTAAACACAAATCAACAGGACTAGCGATTACAGTGGAGACTCGCTATAACGGTCTCTCTATAGGGCAAACTCCCTATAACGGCCGCAGTTTTGGGCATTAAAATTTGCACATGTAATTTTGACTCTTAAAGAGCACTTCTTTATAACGGTCGTCCGCTTTACATGGTGCTGTTATAAAGAGTTTCCACTGTATGTGTAGTATCTTGTATAATGTTTCTTCAATCTCACCCAATCTCTGCTAGTAGACTCAACACGGGTAGAAGGGTAAATATGGGCATCATAACTGTGTAGAGCGATGCATGGTAAATGGTCTCAATGAGCAGTAAATAAAACATAAAAATAATCCTTGATGGTACCGAAATATTATTTGGCTCAGGTAGCAGCGATGATAGTTGGTCCATTGAATCGGGTTTAATTAATGGGACAAGAGACATAATGCATTGAAAAAAATTGCAGCAATAGTAAAGAAGTTTCATAACAACTATTCCTGTTGTACAAATCGTGGGAAGTCCGCAATTTGTCTTAACAATATTACCTGGAAATTTCAAATTAACCAAAACACAATGAAAGTAAATAAAATTGAACCTTTTTTTACAATAACGAGTGGAAGCATTATGCTTATAAATATTTGTTTTTAATTAAGTTTCGTTGATAATTAAATGAATAATAATTATTGATGAATTTTGTAATTCCTCACGTTCCGCACATATTGCTTCCTTGTACATGGAATTCATAAATGCAGTCAAGAGTTCCACATTTTGAATGGCTGTGATATGCATGGACCAAGCTACTAGGAAGTAAACTACGATGAATTGCATATAAACTTTTTCCATCAGAGAAGTCTTGTCACTCAAATTTGCTTGAATGCTTCGAGTACACACGAAAATGGTGTGGAAGAGAAATAAAATAAAATAACATCGCCAAAGAAATAATTTACGCTTTGAAACCAATTCAAATTTTAACTGCCCCCGTTCTGAATATTGAATAGGATTACAACCAAGAATGGAGCCGAAACGTATACCTTTTTTTAAATATTTGAGAGTAACATGGTTTAAAAACACTTTAGACTCAAATTTTGTCCCCATTGCAAGTGCTTGTTTCACAACGTCTGTTTGGCCCTCAACAGAATATTATTAAATAATAAATCCAGAAAGGCTAGTCGTTATTACAGCCAGTGATCCTTAAACTACATTTGAGCTGTTAAATTGTGAAGAAATTGCTAATCCATTCGAGAAACCAATAAAATCGTATTTAAGTTACGCGGAATTACTGCGATGCACCTAATAAATACAATTAGAAAGTGTCGAACTTGTATAATGTAATTGCTAAAATTCAGTACAATGAGGAAATTTTTCTGTAACAATTATTTGCAATTTTAGCAATAGAACGATTATTTTGTTTTGACAATGAAGAGATTTTCAAATTTAAAAAATCAATGCTTTATTCAGAAAATTCGTGACCAACAGTAAGGCAATAGGGCAACGAATGTCGGATTTCTCTTAAGGTACCATTGATTTTATACAGGCTCAAAAATTGGCGGGGGGTGGAATATTTAAATACAACCTGTCCATTTAATATCACCATAACTAGCTTTGCTGCTTGTTACCACCTTTTTACGATGTCGATCTTTGTTCTTGATTTCGATTTTTTATGGAAAGAATTTACAATTAGCCGGTCTTATTAGCATTTCATACTTTATCCAACTACGTACAACTGTATGTTGTCCGTGATTATGAAACTTATTATATAAATATCTAATTTGGACCTCCAGGCGTATTTCCGACGTGGTGACATAATAACAAGGGGTGTTTGGATTATACCCGCGCAGTGTAATAAATATTAAAGTGCATGTGCACAGACAGTTGAGACTCACTATAGAAACACCCTACAAGCTAGACATTTGATCTTTTCAGTGTTAAGGAATGTTTCTTTTAAAAACGGTTCCGAACACTATAATTCCCGCTTAAATTTAATTAGTATTAACTTCGTTACGCTAAATTCGATGAACTAGCGGGAAATCCTGGGATGCCTAACGACGCTGTTATAAAGCACACGGTTATTAAACGTTTTGTTTTTAAAAATTTTACCGGAGTGATGCTCGTGCGAAGGGCGTTGTTTGGGAGTACATACATACATAATACACAGCACAATTGCAAAGGGCGTTTTTTGGAAGTACTTCCAGCATTGGAAATTGCTTGGGCGGCGGTAGCGCCGTCATTTCTGGGAGATATTTTCCTTTCGGGGCGAACCCGTACTTATACGTATATTATGAATTCAATTTGCCCGGAAATAAAGATAGAGAATCATCGTTATAGCGTTTTGAAGAATATTCCACTCCTCCGCGTTAATATTCCATCAATATTTGTGCCTTCATCAAGAGGAAAACAGCATAATATTAAACCTCTAAATGTCCCTTTGACTTTAGCGTTCAAAAAAACTTACGAGACCAGCAAGGGGAGACGTAATGAACATAATTAAATATAAATAATTAAATATAACGATGCAATTAAAACTGTAAAGTAGGCTCGTTTATTTATTATTGATTATTTCTTACCTACCTGTACAATCCCACGCCCAACATAAATGCTGAAAATTGTATGCCTAAAAGTTCCTAAAAGTAATTCATGTTTTCTATACTAGAATCTGTGTGAACACCTTTCCGTATGATAGTTCCACATTTTAAATGACTGTGATGTGCAAGGCCCAAGCTTTTAGAAAACAAACGACCACGAATTGCGTATACATTTTTTCCACCAAGGATGTCTCAGCACTCAAATTTGCTTGGATGCTTCGTGTAAGCAAAAAAATAGTATGCAAAAGAAATAAAATAAAATAGCATAGCCAAAGAATTAGTTTCCGCCTTGAAACCAATTCAAATTTTTAAATGTCCATTCTTGCAAATTGAATAATTACAAACACAAAAGGAGCCAAACTGACAACTTTTTTCAAATAGTTTAGCGTAACATCGTTAAAAATATTTTAGGCTCAAATTCCGTTTCTTCTGAATTTAACAATGTAAATCGACTTCTCGACTCCATTTCTGTTTAAGTTGTTCTAAGTACGTCTTCTAGCTATTGCAGCAAATTTATTATGCGTCAGTCACAACTTAACCAAATTTATCCTATGTAGAGTTAACGTTATACATGTATCTACAAAAATGTTAAAAGAGTCTTTGACAACTTAACCAAATCTTGTTATAACTGGAGTTAGTGTTATATGTGTATATGTACATACAAAAATGTTACGAGACTCATAATAAATCAATTTAATTTACCCCACTACTTCAACACGAGTGTATTGATATTGTCGTGGTTTTAACTGCTGGCTGTTTATTATCAATATTTAGACAATTTAGACGATAATGACAATTTCCATTAGACAAGGCGCTAAATGACAGGTGTCGTCAAGAAAGAACTGGTTTATATAAAATGAAATTTGCATCAAAGTCCAGCTGTAGATAATCATCATAATTATTATTGTTCCTAAATTCCATCAAGTTTAATGTACTATCCTGCAGTTTTCAATTTGCTGTGTTGGAATAAAAACAATTTTAAATGCTTTGTTTACTACAGACAAAATATATCAATGAGAATATCAAAATACAAATGTATCATAGTTTATCATCGTATAATCATAGTTAACTAATGCGCTGCTAATGTACATTTTATTAAAGAACTGTTTAAAACTCCAATTTATTATCTTTAAAATATTACAAGCTAGTAGTCGTAGAAAAACGAAAGTATATTCAAATTTGAATATGAGTATTATTACCGTACATAGTAAAACAAATTAAAAACATTAATATAAATTAATATTTCGAAAACACTATTGCATTTATAGGCCCACAGATATGAAGACACAATAATATTCTAGTATTGTTGAATAAAATACGCGTCAATTGGAATATTACAATCAGAGTTAGCCTGCATCGAGAATTAAACACGACACAGTCTCATGGAAAATCGAAGACAGCATCGTTAGTATCACGTGTCTATCCACGAAATACATGCCTCGTACAAAGAACTTAATGGTGGGTAACGATTTAAAAATTCTGTGCACGCACATGTACTCCCGCGTTTTCGGACCCACAACACTCCGCCATTTATCGATAGTTTTTGAGCTGAGAACTGGAAATTCCGAAAGGCAATGCATGAAGAACACGAGGGAAATTAAGGCGGAAGGTCCAATCAGAGCCAAGGCCAGAGCTTGATATCCGCTTCCTCGGATGGCCCCAAATACGCAAAACACAACGAACTGAGACAGCGCAAATTTCCCCAGCGGCAGCAGTACACGACCATATATGTCATTGGCAAAAATCACTCCCACTCTAATAAATCCGTAGAGTTTGGCTGTAAGTATTCCACTTTGAAGGGTTTCATCAGTTAAAAGTGTACTTTGAGTTTTGCTAAAATAGGTACAACATAAATAGATAGTAAAATTAAATTCTAATTAATAAGTTTTATTAAACCGTAATTAATTGTTATTAAGAAAAAGTATTTCTTGAATCTCACCCCATCTCGGCCAGAATACTTAGCGCGGGCAAAAATGCAAAAACGGGAATAACAACTGTGAATGCCGATGCATGGTAAATGGTCTCAATTAGCCACAAATAAAGCATAAATATTATCCTCAAGGGTATAGACATACTATTGGCCTCAGGCAACACCGATGATAATTGATCCATGGATTCCGGTTTAATTATTGGGACAAGTAACATCAGCATTTGAATTAGATTACACACGTAGTAAACAAACTTAATCATAACTCTCATTATTTTAGTTATTCTGGGAACTTCACAGTTAGCCTTGACAAATGCACCTTAAAAATTAATAGGCAAAAATGGCTATGTAATACATAATCACACATCTAAAATTTATGTACGTATATATTTAGATATATCTAATTTTCTTCATATTCTAAATTTATATTTTATTTGGATTTAAATTAACTTGAACAAAATTGATACTTAAAGTTTGTGTAAAATTTCTTACGTTCCATCCAAATTGTATCTCTGTACATGGAATTCATGAATGCAACCAGCAATTCCACATTTTGAATAATTGTGATATGCAAGGACCAAGCTAGTAGGAAATACGCCACGATGAATTGCATATAAATTTTTTCTACCAAGGACGTCTCGTCACTCAGATTTGCTTGGATGCTTCGAGTAAGCACAAAAATAGTGTGCAAAAGATATAAAATAAAATAACACCGCCAAAGAATCAATCTAGGCTTTGAAACTAATTCAAACTTTAACTGCCCGTCATTTTGTGCGACTTGAATAGAATTACAAGCAAAAAAGGAACCAAAACCGATTCCTTTCCTTAAATATTTAAGCGTGTCCTTAGTAAAAAACACCTTGGATTCAAATTTTGTTCCTGCAGATTGAAATGTAACCCGATGAGCTTCTGATTCCATTTCTGCTTTCCGTGTTTTGCTTAAAACCTCCGATTTTTTAAAAAATATTTGAAATACAACAGTTATTCAAAGAAAGGTTTGAAAATATTTGCAACCAACTGGGCTCTATTAGAGAACGTCAAAATTTAGACGGAAAACCAAAACGGTTCTGGACTCCGTAAAATAAGAATGTCTAGAAACATTGTGATGCAGTTAATAAATTATATGTACAAATTAACTGTCTGAAATTATTATCAAGAAGTCTTTAAATGGCTGACAATTAAAACTAATTGGCAATATTTATGTGATTTTAATTAGAATTTTCATTAGGTACGAAACTAAATGTCATTAGTTTGTGAAACCTGCTTACAGGATTTTTATCCTCAATAAATAAAGCTTTCTAACCATATCCAGTGACAAACAACGATTTATACAAATGTTAAATATATATATGTGTAATAGTCTCCATGACGTCTGTCAAAGTGTCCTTACGTATATTTTACTTGGTATGATATAATTACATAGTCATGGCAACTACAACATTAACTTTAAAAAGCACAATTTGAAATATTCCTTTATTACAATCTAAACAAGTGCGCGGCGGCCACCCAATTAAGTTAATGCGGCAGTATAGTAGTATATACACGTACTACATACACTACACGTGGCGGTATGTTTAAAATTTTGGGAAAAAATGTAAAAATTGGCATTTTTGACCCGGTTACTCAAAAGCTACGGCCAAAAGAAAATTATGACTTTGAAGCAAATTTCATGGAGTTTCAGAATTACCCCCCATGACAAGGTCTGCGAGTTACAGTTTCTTTGGAAAAAAATAAAATGTCGTCAAAATTTTGAATTTTCTCTCCAAAAATTATTCAAAATTTTGAAAATGATTTCGGACCTTTCGAATGACGTATTAGGGGTCCTTTACGACCAAAATTACGGATTTTGGAAAAACTATGGTTTTTATAATTAGTAGAATGTAGAAAAAATGTTCTTTGAGATTAGATTAACATCTAGCGAGCATCAAGAATTAAACACGATACAGTCTCATGGACAATCGTAGATAACATGGTGAGTATCACATGACGATCCACGAAGTACATGCCCCTTACAATCACCTTAATCGTCGGCAAAGACTGAAATATTCTCTTGACATACGCCGCCTCACGTGTTCTTGGACCAACAACATACAGCCATTTGTGAATAGTTTTTGCGCTCTGAATTGGAAAGTCCGAGAGACAGAGCAATATGAATACAATGAAAATGAGGCACGGGGGCCAAATCAGGGCCAGTGCAATGGCTTGATAGCCGCTTCCTCGAATGGCCCCAAATATGCAGAACACAACCAATTGAGACAGCGCAAACTTTGCGAGCGGTACTAGGAACCGGAAATAGATTTCATTGGCGATAATCATTCCAATCCTAACAATTTTGTACAGTTTGGCTGTGAGTAGAGCGCTGTGTAGAATCATATCGTTTAAAATTTTGCTCTGAGTTTGGCTGAAATATATTCAGAAGGATATTAAAAATTAAAAACAATAAGAGTACTCTCGTATGTACTTTTGATTAGGTTGAAAAGTAAAATGTTTTTTTTTTAAATTATTTTACCCAAGCTCTCCTAAAACCAATAACGCCGGAAGCAATGCAAGGGCGGGCAACACAGCTGTAAACACCGACGCATGGAAGATATTTTCAATGTGACATAAATACAACATGAAAAGAATCCTCAATGGCACAGAGATATTATTGGGCTCCGGCAGCACGGATGATAATTGGTCCATTGAATCCGGTTTAAGTAATGGGACAAGTAACATGAGGATTTGGAAAAACAAACAGCCGTAGTAAAGACACTTCATCATAATTATCATCGTCCATGTGATCCGGGGAAGTCCACAATTTCTTTTGATAAAAGTACCTTAAATTCGTAATGCAAAGTTCAATTTTTGTCAAAATAAAATGTTTTAAGTTATTTTTGAAAATGACCTGATAAATTACAAATAGATTTAAGTTAATGATTTTTTTAATGTCTTACGCTCTATCCACATGGCGTCCTTGAACATGGTATTTATAAATGCAGCGAGTAGCGTCCGATTTTGAATAATCGTGATATGCAAGGACCACGCTACTAAGTAATAAACAACGATGAATTTCATGTAGATTTTCTCCACCAAGGACATCTGGTCATTTAAATTTGCCTGAATGCTTCGACCACACACGAAAATAGTGTGCAAAAGGAATAAAATGAGATTACATCGCCACAGATTTAATTTGAGTCTGGAAACCAATTCAATTTGCAAGTATCCATTAACCGCTCTGATTAGAAAAGGATTACATACAAAAAGTGAGCCAAAACCCACGCCTTTCTTCAAATATTTTATGGTGACGTGGTTAAATAAAACCTTGTACTCAAATGGAATGTCTTCATATTCAATTTCTCTTTTGGGGGCTACTCTTATAAATAAAACCTCGGATTCACGCGCCATTTTAAAAGGTGGAGCTGTTTTAAAAAAGCTTTTGTTTGAAAAAGTAAGTGCAAAATTCCAATACTAAAATTTGAGTTTAGCGTATACAGACCGATGTAAAGCAATTTCAGCACGAGTCCTGGACGACACACAAATTTATTCTTATTGCCACGCAGTGTACGAATATTTAGAGATATATGCAATTAATTTGCCTATTAATTATTGTATTAATTTCTTTCCATTAGAAATATTATAGTGGTTTCATAATATTAACTGCCAGGGATCCGTCTAATTGCCAATAGTAATTATGCGACTGTCATTATAAATTTCCATTAAGGCCGCACGTAATGTCGTTGATTATAACATTTGTTTAATAATTGGACTTTACTTTTTTAAATTTATTGTCAAAATTAGGACATTTGTGGATAATTAGGTGTAAAGTAAATAACATTATGTCAATCCAAAATATTATGATGCTTAATTTTGTACCAATTAATTAACTATAGGTATAAATATTTACGCATATATTTTGCCACTTTATTTACGATAAAGCAATAATTATTAGCAATAGCGATTTCTGGTATGACAAGAAATACAGCACTTGTAATGTGGAAAATTCTAGAATATTATATAAGTACACGTAACTTCTTCAAACATCAATATTTGTATGTATGTATGTATGTATGTATATGTACATATGTATGTATATAATTGCGTTGAGTTTAATTTCTACTGTGGAAACTCTTTATTACAATACCCTATAAATTAGAGAAATTTGACCGTTAAAAAGAAGTGCTATTATAAGAGTGGACGTTTTCCGTAAATTGTTCTACGGCAGAAAAAACATTGACCGTTATTGAGTGTCTGCCATTATAAAGAGGACCGTTATAGCGAGTCTCCACCTTAGATCTCAAAGTTTCAATCTTGCACGGCATGGTTTTTTAAAGCAACGTCAATTGAATTTGAATATAAAGCTATTCCAAGTTTGTCTACAGCCTAAATATATAAATAACAGCTAAACATGAAAATGTGCTATAATTGTCTTTAAGCCATAACGTTACGAAAATTTTAGCACCTTTTCATGTTTAACCGACTATATGTAAATGAAAACAGAAAAGGTAATCCCAAACATGTGACGGATATTTTACAAATATCTATTCAAATTCCCACGTTTAGTCAGCATTCTCATCACATCACAAATGAGACAAGTATAAAAAACTAAAAGAAGTTTCGGATTTCCCAATAGGCGACATACCAAACTACATATTAAGGCTGGATTTATTATTTACATTTTAACGCCATTGATTAATTCATAATTTTCTTTATCCCACGGATTGTAAATACTAAATACTAATTAATAAATAGCTACGAGACACATAAATGAACGTAAGGTCAAGCAACAAATGACATTACATTTTTTTAAATTGACATAGAATATTTCTACGGCTGAGAAGGCGTGAGAAAGGAGAACAGGAATAATAAAAGACTTTGGCAAGAATTTTTATTTTCCGGTGTGATCCTGTGAATCTAATTAATTAAATAGTAAAAATATTAATAATTCATGAAGCTGAAGTGGGAAAATCAGGTTTTATCAGTGAATTAGATTTACATACGCAAATTATTACTCTTGCCATAGGTGATTAACCAAATCCGACAAGAATTTAATACTATAATTTATTTTAATTTTCCTGACAGCGGACGTAACAACTTCGATATTGTAATTTTTATCGCATGTCTTGCATTGATCTACCCCGGTGCTGTAAAATCGATTTGGAATTTCAAATACTTATTAAATAATATTAGTTTTTTTTATATTTCTTCAATTCTTATAGAGATCTGAAATATAAGAAATACTTAATTTGTTAAAATTTTCGAATTAAAGTAAATATTGCAGAATGGCAAACCCACTCCGGATTCTGCTTTTCACAACATTATTTCTAATAATTATCGGTGCCGCAAACGCTGCAAATATTTTATTTTTCATTGGATTCGGTAATTACAGTCATAAATCTAGCATTTGGCCAATAGCAGCCGCCCTGTCAAAACGGGGCCATAATATAACTGTCCTATCAGGGACAAGAAAGCAACCCTTCCAAGCGCCTCTAGTTCGTGACCTTGTATCAACGACGCTGGAAAAAGCCTTATCCGGATTTTATGACGTGGACAGGTTCCAAAATCGACTGGATGGAACTCATCCAGTCATAGGTTCCATGGATGAAGTGTCCTTAAAGGGCTTTGAATCCATGGAGAAAATCAGTGAGGACAAGAATATGCAGCTCATCACCTACAATTCCGACTTTGACGTTGTGATCACCAATTTAATTTTCGGGGAATTCGGATTCGCAATTGCTCATCGCGCAAATGCAAAGGTCATTTTGCATGCTCCCGCGTTTTTATTCGGATTCATTCGGGACGAGTTCGGGTTTCCAGACGAGACGGGGTCCATTCCGGATATGCGGGCGGCTGAATACTTTTCGGCATTTCCGTTGGGTTTCTGGGACCGAGTTAGGAATTTTGTTACTCCGACTAAATGGTTCCTCAGCAGGAGATTATTCGTTTACCCACGATTTGAAGACGCCATGGCTAAAATCTTTGGCTGGAGCCGGGAACAAACTCCGCATTTCCCGGATTTAATCAGGAATACAAGTTTGATTCTTGTGAACAGTCATCATTCCACAGATTTCCCGCACTCAGTCCCGCCATTTGTGATTTCTGTGGGTGGCATGCAATGTTGGCTTCCGTCAAAGCCTCTCAGCAAAGTAAATTAAATAATATAAGTTAATATTTTTTTAAATCACTTAAAATAATTAATTCAAGGCCAAGTAAATAAATTTTCCGAATTCATAGTACTATGAAAATGTGGAAAATTTTGAAAAAATGGTTACTTAACCATTTTTACAAAATTTTACACATTTTTTTCGAAAATATTTAATTCCCGTAGAGAAAAGCAATAAAATAATTTTAATGGGATCATTTTAATAAAATAATTGTTTCTCGAAAAAATTTAGGATTTTCAAACCATTTTGGATGAAGCTACAGATGGCGCAGTTCTCATCGCTTTTGGCTCAACAATAAATCCAGCCAACATGCCAGTAGAAATAAAATCTAAATTCTTTGTGTTAATGAGAAACTTCCCAAAGATTAAGTTTATATGGCGGTGGGATGGGCCGGAACCAGCAGAAAAATTTGAAAATGCTGTATTTGCAAAATGGATTCCACAGTTTCAGATTCTGGGTATAGCAAACAAGAAATTGCAAAAACTATTATGTAATACTATGTATATGTCCATACATGAACATTTTTGGCATTTTTGGCACATTTCAGGGCACAAAAACCTAAAAGCGTTCATATCTCACGGAGGACTCAATTCAATAACTGAGGCCACAAACCACGGCGTCCCATTAATCCTACTTCCTTTATTTGCCGACCAAAATTACAACGCCTTCCGAGTGGAGATTTTTGAGCTTGGAATTCGCCTGGAATTGACGGAGCTCACAACGTCTAAACTTATTCATGCGGTTGATCAAGTACTTTATAATCCCATGTAATAATGAGTGTTTTTATTTTAAATATAAATTGTACAATGTTGCACGTTGCACTCGTGCCAGATTATAAATACTACTAATTGATTAGAATTATCTTCACTCATCTTCACTTCTTAATTATTTTAAAATAAATCAAGTTATATTGTTTTTTTAGATATGCCGAAAATATGAAAGCCATGTCTGGAATATTTAAAGACCGTTCTAAAAATCCCATTGATACATCCGTATTTTGGGTGGAATTTGTTCTACGACATGAGGATTTTGCTTGTATGAAGCCCCTTCAGAACGTCACGTGGTTTCAGCGGAAGCTTTGGGACGCATTTCTAATTCTAATTCTTGCCGTGAGCCTCGCAATTATTCTCATAATTGAATTGTGTGCCTTTGCTAAACGCAAATGGTGTTCAAGGAAACACCAGCTTGCAAACGGGATAAAGAAGAACAACTAGTAGTCACTATAGACGACGCCAAAGACTGTAGTTACATATCGTCGGGGAAGGATCTGAAAAAGTACCAACTGCACGCGTGGCTATTGTCTTAATAGCCCAAAAGCCTCTTTGCACTAATGTCTAAGAAACATGCCAAAAGTCAGAACTCCAATAAGCTTAAACATTTGTGGTACTTTTTGACTTTAGAATTTTGGGCGTTCCCGCGTTGGTACATTAAGACACTGGCACGTGGTGCAGTGGGTGCTTTTACATCATTCGCCGACGATATGAATAATAGTTAAAAATTTAATTAATAAATAGATACTACCTAGCACAAAACTAATAGCTGAATAATAAATTGTCAAGTAGTAAATAAATCATTACAAAACCGACTCATTTCACCAATTATAAAATACGGGATCATTGTAGCCTGCAGCAAATTCATGTTCAACGATATCGAAGAGTGAGGATTTTTAATTGTCATTTTATCACTTACTATTACGGTTTTGTGGCTTGCAGTTTTGAAATGGTTTGCTTATTATCACTGCTATCGGGCAAAAAGTAAGTATTTTTTGATTTAAAGATTGAACTTAGGAGAAACAATTGGTGCTAAAATTTAAAATTCCACATGTGACATGAACTAAAAATCAGTTCAATACACTGCGGGTACCTCCACATACATATATATAATTATATACATACGCAATTGGAGCTCTTTATTGTTTTGAAAACTATAAAAACTATTTGTTAAATTGCATGCGTGAACGAAGAATTAACTCCATTCACAGACTCTTGAAATGTGTATATCGTCGGTGGAGCTGCAAAGTGAGCTATATTCACGTGCATCTAAATGTAGGATGAGACATCCACCACCCATTTAAATGCAGGGTGGGATAAAACCAGTAACATATAGGTATTTCCAATTGGAGACATTTACATACATTTCAAAACTGGGAGGCAATAAAATAACATGGAAACCATGGCGGTTATCCCATTTTGCAGTGAAATGACGACGAAGTTTTTTCGTTTTCCATATTCAATTTAAATGCACATGAATATAGCCCACTTTGCATCTCCACCGACGATATCTATCGTGTAAAAATACTGTAATTTTGATTTACACGTATTAATTGCCGACTTTTGGCTAAAAATAATAATAAAAGAAGCCATTATACTCCATATATGTACGACAATCTTCAGGGTGAAATCAACTATATATTCGCAATATTATTTTTGCCAGCATTGTTCAAATGAGCTGTAAAAATGAATTTTGAATGACAGTGGTCACGGTGTGCACAAACAGGTATTTATAGGTAATTGTCTATTGTCCCGCATTTTTAATTATTGTATTTCTCCGTTATTGAGTCTCTTTTATTTTGTGTCATGTTACTTTGCCGAAAAACATTTATTTGAATTTTGAAGCTCCTATATGCCGTTCTTTGGTAAATAAAATTTCGGGAGTAAAAATAGGGTATTTGTCAAATTACAGTATACAGCCCCGTGTATAGGTGAAAAAAAAACAACAATTATTATATTAAAATAATTGTAGAAATAAGTAGTTTAAATAAATTATTGTACGTATATTTCAATAATGAAGAGACTCAAACTTTTAATGTGGAAGAACTTTTTAATCTTCTCACGGGAGAAAAAGACGACGGCAGCGGAAATCCTTGCTCCGCTAAGCAGTTTCCTAATATTTGTCGCTATTCGATTTTGTGTGAAGACGGAAAATATTGACACTCCAACGACCTACGCACCATTTCCTGTCAATGACATTCCCCACACTGTGAGGGCTCAGGCATCGATAATTTTGTACAGCCCTTCCACTCCGATCACGGATTCCATTATGAGAATTGTCTACGAGAAATTTCTGGTGGATCAAGGACTCAATTATACAGGTGTGTGAGAATGTAATTTATGATTTTCAATAATGATTGCAATTTATTAGGTATGTATTTATAATTTATATATTGTGTTTTTTGAAAGAAATTGTCATGATACATTGAACTACAGTGAATTGTTTAAAAAATATGAAAATAGTTTCATTTTTCAATCACCTTATCAATCCGTTTGAAGTTTGAACCGATTAATTTCGCGCATATAGTTCAAGGATTTGATTCCGAAGATGATTTAGAAGAAGCTTATGAGATGGCGCGGGCGACAGATGAAAGTCCAAACTCCAGGGGCCCGGTCCTCGCTGGAATTGTCTTTAACAACATCGGAACTAAAAAGCTCCCCGTAGATATTAATGTAAGAAATATTCATCATGAGGTTTTTTAGAAAGCATTTTTTATGTATATAATGTATTTATGGCATGGTATGAATTTTTAAATTTAAATAATTAACTTTTGAAATTGTAAACCAATTTCTGGTCTAATATAATTTCTTACCAGTACACCTTACGATTCGTCGGTTTCTCTAGAACGGAATATTTGGGATTCACTGATCGTCACAATTTAAAACCGTCCTGGTTCACCCGGGAAAAATATCCTGTAATAGTATTTTCCGGACCCAGGTCCCGGGAGAATCAGTATGGTGGATTTCCTGGTTTGTAGTAATTATTAGTTTAATTATTTTTATTATTACTTTATTTAGTATTAATGATCGAGTGTTGTGAATTGTAAATTAATGAAATTGTTTTATTATTTTAAAAATCCCACTGAACCAAGGTTATTTTGAAGAAGGATTTCTGTTCGTGCAACAGGCCTTGGACCATGCGATTTCAAGGCTGCTTCTAAATGAGAACCAACTAGAGGAATTTAAAAATATTTCTCTATTCTTGGAAAGATTCCCATACCCGGCTCACACGGACGATAAATTCCCCGAAGTTTCCGAAATCTGGATTCCGTACTTGTTCAGCATGGCATTTGTATTGCCTATAATCAATCTAACCCGTCTAATTATTTTGGAGAAACGGCGGAGATTGAAGGTCCGTTTGAGTGGCTATTATTATTCACGAATACATTATATGTGTACAATAATAATTACTATAAGATATGGATTAATATTTTTAAAATGAGCTGACACCACTACACAGCTATTATTGAATATACTCTGATATGCAGGAATTCTTGCAAATTATGGGTCTCCCCAACTGGTTGCACTGGACGACTTGGTTTCTTCGGTCACTGACGACTTTAACCGTCATCGCTGCTATGGGGACGTTAATCGTCACGGTAAATAATTTTGTATTTTTTAATAATTTTGTACTTTTTTCATTATTTTAATTATTTTGCTTTTTTTTTGATTATTTTTTATTTGTTCATTTTGCATCTACTTATTTTGCATTTTGTTTTGATTATTTTGTATTTGTTCATTTTGCATCTACTTATTTTGCATTTTGTTTTGATTATTTTGTATTTATTTTGCATTTTGTTTTGATTATTTTGTATTTATTTATTTTGCATTTTGTTTTGATTATTTTGTATTTATTTTGCATTTTGTTTTGATTATTTTGTATTTATTTATTTTGCATTTTGTTTTGATTATTTTGTATTTATTTTGCATTTTGTTTTGATTATTTTGTATTTATTTATTTTGC